>JABFOX010003794.1:0-10015 GCA_022817665.1 Axea sp. ZL-2020
GAAGCGCAATAAAAATAAAGTACACGTATATTCATTAGTGATATTTACTAACAATAATAGAATATATCATTGTCATAATACTTTTTAAGTTAAATAATAATTTATTATTAAAAGATATATTTCTCACAGCTTTTATTAATTTTAGATACGTTCACATTTTTACTTATATGAGACCATTTACATTCGTTGACTTTAATAACTGAAAAAATGTGAATATCTCTATAAATGACAACGGATATAAAATTTTAACAGTTTGTTCAATATTTAATGAATTGTTAAACTGAGTCAATTATAAAATATAATATTAGAGTATTGTATAATATTTATATTCTAGTGCATATTTTGTCTAAATTACATATGCAATAAAATAAATAATTCTGATTTTTTGGTGATTTTTGGAGAGTTCTTACAAAGTTTTTTATAATATTTAATCAATTTTGGTATGCTATAATTATAGTAAGAAATCCAATATGTAATCAACAATATTTTAAAGCCATTAAAAAAGGCATTTTTTAAAGATATATTATAGTACATATATCATTACTTTTTATAAACGCAAAAATAGCATTGGTAGATAAAAATTACTATAAACCTGTTAAGTCCAGACCCGCGATTGTTACATAGTGTATAATATATAAGAGGGACCTAACAGTGTGGACTTATTATCATATTTATTAAAATATATATATGTATTATAAATGTACATTTGAGACTTTTATTAATAGAAGAATACAGTAAGCAGCAGTCCTTATAAATAGTACTACATTAGCATTATACTAGTATAAATCTTCGCGACCATGTACTCTCTTAGTCGCGTGAATTTACTTCATTTTTGATATGATAAAATTTAAAGGATAGAATCCTCTAACCACAACCCGCTTATCATATAGGATGTTGAGAAACCTTAGTGGCGGCGGCTTACCCAGCGACACAAAAATGGGTTGGATAAAATGAAAAAAATATTTAACAAAATGTAAATCGAAATCTCGCAAATTGAAAATCAATTACAAATTGTGAACACTAAGTATTAAACGATACCTATTAAACCTATTAAACGATAATAATCAATTATCGTCATAATATCATTATAAAGTTATCTCCGTCTAATTGGATTAATATTATTTTCAATTATCTTTACAATTTGCATAAAATATTACTTTTATAGAAGTTATTATTTTATTAGAAGCCGATAATATTTTTAATAACTATTTACTCTCTCAAATTATATTTCATTACGAAATAATGATATAAATAAAAATGTAATTTTTTGTTATTTATTGTCATCATTAAGACATAAATTTGGTATAGTTAAGATATATTCAACTCTCAATATGAACCAGTTTCTTAATATTGACCCATTAATAAAGACTCCGTGTTTCTTTCTTATTGTATTCATAAATTATATCGTTAATGGTTAATGAAATCATCACAAATGTTTTAATATTAACTTTTAATAGAAACATTAACATTAATTAAGAAGTATTAATGTCTCACCCTATGTAGAATAATAATCTTTTCGTCCCAAAATTATTGGTGATGAAAGAAAAATATATGTTTATATGTAATTATGTTTCTTATTCCTTTTTATACTAATCAAATTTACGTGCATTTTCAAATGAATAACATGTATGTTGTTTTAAAACATGTATAAATACTCAACAAATTGTACGTTTAATTAATATTAAGAATTTATTAGTTTATACATTACATCCTTTTCATAAAATGATTATTCTATGAATTTGTTTAACGATTAATCTATGACTCTAACAGGTTATATTACAAAATTTTTTAATAAGTGAAACAGTCTTATCATGCATTTTTAACACATTCCATTCATATCACAAACTATGTCAGTGTCCATACTTTGATCCAGTGAACATCAAATGAAAGATCCTAGTATAGCCCCTTGATTTGTTTGATGAATGCAAACCAATAGCATGTATGAGGCTAATGTACTATTTCTGTATAAATTAATAGGAATAAATTCATTTGAAAGAAGCAAATATTTCCCGTAATTGTAAAATCGTATTTCTATTGAATTTTAATTCTTCAAACATAGCCTGATAAACAATATGGATAAAAATGTGGACTGTTAAATAATGAAATAAATTTGTTTTTTAACTAAACTCTTAGTTACTTTTGCAAATTAATTTTTTAAATGAAAATAAACAACAAATACTTTGATTTACGTATATGTAATTGACTTGATTCTGGGTTTATAGTAAATAATTATTGAATTAAATAAATTTCAATTATTTTATAGTAGCCCGAGATACACTTTTAATACAGCAATTGATATGGTTTTTTTAATTATAAAATTATCATTTATTATTTACACTCATCCATGTGCGTTTTATTAATTTCATTATTTTATTAAATACAAACTACAATTCAACTTTTTATATTCATCTCCCGCATATTTTTGACAAATACTCTTATCAATCTTATTTTAATTTATTCTTTCATTCATTTTCATACATAGTGATTTTACGGACTGTCAAACAATTTAATTTCGCACACATTACGAGCAATTGCATATTGTAAACTCGCCACCGCTAGAGGGCAAATTCAAGCGTGTTTCTTCCACAAAGAGCCTGAATGCTAATTATTATATAAATCACTGCCAAACATCAATAGATTTTCCAGCTTCACCGCCTTCACACGCAATCGTTCTTAAATGCTTTCAAAGGTATTTTAACTTTGATCCAGAAGACATCAATTATATTTAATGCCATTTTTATAATTGCGCGAGAGCGTTGAACATAGGAATTATTAATTGATTTGTTATAGGTTCAATAACCATGTTACGTACACTTCTTAAAATATCTACCAAATTCTCTCTCCTTATCCTATCTTTGAAAACTAACATTTATTGTGATACCCACTACTTTTATTGAAATTACCTGCAACCGCCCATAATAAACACATTATTTTCTTACGTTAAAACCACCACCTTTTTTATTTATCTTACTTAATAATCACTCTTAGAAACTTATACCGCATCTCAACACAAATATTCACTCTTACCCTATGGCCCAAAGCGTAACTATCCACTCAGTATCATCGTGGGTCATCTCTGCCCTTTTCTCACTACTGAGAGAAGCGTGACTACATCAACACGATGCACCGACAACAATTTAGCACCTTTACTTCTTCTCGAAAGAGGATGACCGACATCAACTAACGTTCAACCTGAGATCACTGCTGTATACTTCTTGAACCAGAATGGCCGACGTCAAATTGACATCCAACGTAGAACATCAAAATTACTCTTTCCCCTCATAATAAATCAGAAAACATCTCAATAAAATAAAAATAATATCATTACCTAAATCACTATTTCTAGATTAATATTTTGGAAATTATATCAGTTGTAATTTTATCTATATGTTTTATTTCTTCATTCACTCATATACATCGTATACTTTTTAATAACAATAATTTTTATTAATATTGCTAGAAATGTAGGACTTGTTTTCACATGATGTTTATGTTTCGAGATATTTCGATACGTATCAAAAGTATGTGGCTTATTGAAAGTTAAGTCTAAAAAATCATATTAACGAATATTATAAACGTCCAGTAACTAATTTATGATCTGATATTGTTCATATAATTAACATTTTATAGATATCAAATATAGATTTATTAGATATTTAGTCACTGTTTTATTAGATAGTTTCGTCACTGTTGATTAAAAATAAATATTTTAATTTCGAATACCAAGTAAATTCTGTCTCAACAGGTTCACAATAGTTTGAATACCAGTGTTACTTAGAAGCAATGTAGACTCATCAATCAAATTAACAATTTAAACCAATAAAATTTTAGGCTATTTGTTTTTAGTCACGTAACTGATATATAATGTAACATTGCAATATGTATTCGATTTTTATATTGATTTATAACAGCGTTTGAAATTAAAAAAATCCGAATTGTCAGAAAAGACGTGTACAGTCGTTGGAAAACTGTTATGATGAATGTTTCTGTGTATGTTACGTAAAGAATTGTATTAAGAATAAATGATCACGAGAATAATATGTAGAAATTTGAAATATAATAAATGCGAAATATTTCATCAAGTGTAAAAATTATTGGTACCTGCCACAATATTATGGTTGTTTCTTAAACGAACACTTCTCTATAAAAATTAATTTTTATAGAATTTAATACAATTTAATTTTAATATTTTGTGTATTTCATTACAAAGTAACAAAATTACGTCGTCAATGATCTAGAGTTTAGTGCTAATATGAATTATTTAATTGATCAAATTAAATATGTTCTTTTTAATCCATCATCTGTTATGATATCCATATATAATGATATCATGATATCATTTTTTTTGATGGATGATGGATATCAAATTTTCTGGAACGTGATATAATTAAATTTATTATATAAACGAATTAAACATAAATATAAAAATTTTAAAACGTATTCTTATTATAAAAATATCAAAGTAAATCCAGTCAATGTTATCAAATATATCAAGGTCGCTATGAGTTAATATTAAAATCATAGTTTATATGATAAATAAACTGTGATAAATGTCGGGTCAAAAGCGAAAGAGTACAAATGACATTTCCCAGAAAAATTAGTTAAGTGCATCAGGTATATCAAAGCATGTAAAATTATTGTGGCAAAAGAATAAAAGTGTATACTGCTTTCTGCTCAATATTGATTTCACATATTCAAGAAAATTCTGAGATCTTGTAACTTTAAATTATTACAGATTTTCTCAAAAGTACAAAAACATGATTATACTCCTTTACTTTTGACTCCGTGAAATGATATTTAAACCATTAATGACCGTTCATTTACTTGCATTATTTAAATATGATATACATGATTACTCTCCACATCAATTATTAATTTATATCATTGTAATCACGATTGTATATCATGAAGTTGAAAAGAAAATTAATATTTTGTAATTATAACTATGTAGAATAAAATTTCCATTAAAAATAAATATTGCTTTATCAAATATTAACTTGTCGTAAATACTGATATTAATATGAACTTTTATTTGGATATTGATATTTTAATAATTCAAGAAAACAATATATATATATATTAATTTCCAGAAATATTTATATATATATATATAAATATTTTTGCTAAATTCTTGTCAATTTATTACCATATATTTCTATTCTTAATCAAATTTAATTCATACTAATACCAAAATCAAGCGCGCTAGCTTGAATTTATAAAAAAAATGTATTTAACTACGTATTTTACTAAAAGGAAAATTAAGTAGTTATAATAATAAATGTATAGGATATCCTCCAATAAATAGAATACTAAAATATATTCGTCGTAAGAAAATTAACTACAGAATTAGAATATATATTTTTAATAGCATTTAAAAGCAATAAAAATATTCAGTTAAATGTACATAACAATAATTTGTGTGTAATTAAAAATTGTTAAATAGAAAAATTATAAATAGATTTCCCATCGAAAATCTATATATTGTACTGAATTTCACTATTCAAGAAACCAGTATTTCAGATATTTATTTAATTCAGTTGACGAATTTTTAAATGTTATATATAACATTGTTTTCCTCCAACATATTACTATCCATTATTGACCAAATATTGTGTTTAAAATGCCAATAAATTTAATTAAATAAATACGTGACAAATATCAATAATATTAGCTCAAAAATTTGTATAATCTTAACGCTTAAAGCTCCGTGAAGTAAAACCTTATAAATTTAACCACTTCAATCATATTGATTCTGTTCGAACACATATGGCTGCAGCGAAGGAATTTCGAGTTCAGTATACGGCAGAGTTGATTAGTTACTTTATTACGAACCTTATTTGTTATTATGATAAGAAATTTTCTTCACAAGAACAATAGTTCCTTTCATTAATTTTTATAACGAGAATCTTATTAAAAATAAAGTATAACATGAAATATTAAAAACGTTTTATTGCAATATTTGAGAATGAATACAGAGTATTTCGCATTTCATTTTATGAATAATGCATATAAGTTTCAAATGTAGAAATAAAATAAACATTATAAAGTTGTAATATATATATATATCATTAGAACAAAATAAATGTTCTGTACAAATGGAAATATTTCTAAAAGACGTACCTGAAAAATACGTATTCACCAATGTAATATGAACTTAATGTAGAATAATAAAACTTGAAATGCATTACATTATTTGTGGGTATATTGATCAACTGCTGACATGAATTACAACATAATTATGATTAACAATACTACTTTAATATCATATTTCAGTTGTATTATACAAAATAACTTTTCGAGTTTCGTTTAATTTGTAACTCTTTTTAAAAAAATTGCATTTTATTTTAGCGTATCATTATATCAGCTTATTTTACACCACATAATTAAATTATTAAGAAATATCGTTGTGCTTCTTTTTAATACACCGATCGAACGAAATTAATGTGCATAAAAAAATTATAAAAAATTTACTAATAATAGACCTGGTTCACGTTAGAAGAAAAATCTTATCGTTATCTCGTTCATGCATACAGCATTGTTCATGCGAACAGTGCCGTGTTTTAAATTTTAAACATTTTTTACCTTCTACGAGTATGTATAGGAAATCAATTTCATATTATTTTTAATTACTTAAGTGATTAAAACTAATTTATACAACATTACTTTAAATTACTCGCACATTATCATTTTTAATTGAAAAAATTAAATAAAATAATATTTTGAGTTGATATATTTAAGATTGAACAATAACAAAAATTTATTTTACAAATAATAAAAATTGGCAAGTATAGTAATCTAATTAAGGAAACGTTTAATAAGTGTGCTCATATTACTCATAGAAGCATTGCTTTAATGTATTTTTTCTGTGTTAGTAATTTAAATATATTTATGTACTTATTCAATTGTCATAATACTGAGCAACCCATGTCACAAATAATCATATAACGAAATAGAATAACAGTAATGCCCGTAGAAGTTAGATCCGACAGGAAGGTTGCTTAAATACATGTACTGCGTAACAAAACTTATTTCTTTTTATATCAATAATATTTAACAAAAACGATTTTTTACTGTATCAATATCAATAACATTTAAAAAGTCAATGAAATTTAGATATAAACTATTGTGCAAATTATATTTGTTAAATCATTATCAAAATCTAGTCTTACTAGAACTTGAATGCAATAAATTGAAATTAATATAAAATGTATTATCAGAGTAAAACATTTTTTTTCATATAGTTTATAATTCACGTACAAATAATTACTATGACAAGAACATACTATAAATTTGGCAGTCATTCTCGCAAATTACTCGTGTGGCCTATATTTTTTTGGTATTCTTTGTCAAAATTATGTTTCATATGCTTGCCATATCGATAGTGTACTGATTATCAGACATTATCTGTACTCCAATCCTACCAATTATATTAGTATGCCATTGCATACTGATTTCATTCTGCTATCCCGACTATATTCGTTCTCTTATCATATTGGCTTTTTGGTATCGAGATTTTTGCTAGTTTTATAATCAGACTTGTAGCAAACAAATTACCGTAAATATTTTGTCATATATATCAAAAAGAATTAAACTACTTTCTCTTAAATACCAAATACCGTAATTAATAGAGCTTATTAAAGAGAAAATATATTCTAAAATTATGTTCGTGAAACTCATAATTGACTGTAATATATTCCATACTGATTACTTTAACTTAGAAATTTATCAATCACTGCTGTCCACTCAACTGACGATCTTTTTGATTCAGGCATGTAGTGGTGGATCCATGTTTCATCCATTGTCTCATACCGTCCGGTATGAGCAAACGAAACACTTCGAAAGCAACTTGCACATGCCCAAATTTTCATGTCAAATTATAAAGGCACTACCTTCTGATACCTTCAAAATATCAGCTATCTCACGCAACTTGATTTTACGGCCTTTTAAAACTATTATGTGGGCATTTTTTTTCAGGTTTTCCGGAACAACTGCCGATTTGGGGCGAACAGAGCACTCAGCATCATCGGTGCTTGTTCGACCGCGTTTAAATTCAGCATACCAGTCAATAATAATTGATTTCCCTAGTGCAGAGTTCCCATAATGTTTATTAAGCCATTGTTCGGCTCCAACAATATTTTTCCCCACCAAAAAACAGTGTTTAATCAACAAACGAAATTGCTTTCTATTCATTGTCTTGAAAATCACAAAACTGGAGGCACTAAAACGACTGTAACGTCTGAACTAATAGTCAAAATACCATGCAGTTTTAACACGTACTGTTTGAAGGTTAGTACTACCCGAGTATCAAATGGGTCTGTATTTTTTACTTGTGACGTATTTAATCAATTAAGTCACTTAAATTTACAATTTAAAGTAAAATTTTTATTTAAATTTACATTTCTGAATCATTCATTGTTATAAATCACACCGTAATCCGATTATTAATCAGCCATACACTATAAAACAGTCGTAATATCATTAATTTACGGTACTTTGATTTCATAGGATACAGAAATTTACTTTAAATATTCCTGAAGAACTGCAATCCATAATTAAATAATACTTTTCTGTCACATTAATGTAACTATGATTATCAACCCGTTAAACTCGGTATCTCGAGATATACTTAGAAAAAATATTCAAATAATTCCAACCGTATTTACTCAAGATGTAAATTGAAATTAAAGCATTCATTGAGTTGTAATTTAAAAATGCTCTTATTATTTATTAGTTCATTAACCGTAAGGTAAAAATTCTTCAATATAAAAAGTATGCATCTTATTAGGACAATCCTAAGGTCTTAGAAATTGCTTTTCCAGCTTACGAGCACAGGTCTCATTTTAGAATCCGGATGTTCAATGATTTTTAATTTACATTAATTTTATATTATCATTTTCAACTTTTATTTAGCGATATGTATACACAATCATTTCAATATTATAATTATTGTGTAAACACAAATATTTTAATTTCAATCAGTATCAAGAGCGGATGATGTCACGGTTAACAAAATGGGTTTAAAATCGCATAAATACGAGCAAGCGTAACGTCAAGCGCCCCAAGTTCGTGTACATTCAAAAGCTTTTCGTGGCTCAGGACAGGACATTTCTCGAGTCGGTTGATCGAGTACGATGAAAAGTCCGCCCGCAGGCTTAACCGGCCTGAATACTTGAAAAACTAACGCTGTTTTCGCTTAGTTAGTACTTTCACTGGGCAGTACAACCACGCTATATTATATTCAGGTGACCTCGATCCATTCATATCACTTCATCTCATCAAAACAAAGCCGTGTATTTTCCGCATCTCATTTTGGCACTGCGGAAAAATATCTCTCGCAATTCCAACTGCAATGCCACTTGATATCCAGTTTAATATTTGAAATAGTAAAATAATGCGTTACGCTATTTTTTTCCCTTAAATCGAACATATTTAATTTTAAAATTAATTATCAAAATTAGTATTTACAGTTTGATTGTACTTCGAATGCATCAAGATTAGTAAAATTAAAGTGGTAATTTTTAAATATTTTCTCAATTCAAAAGGAGATTTATATTAATTTTCAGTGAAAATGTATGCAAACGAAAAATTATACAACATAAAAGAACGTGTATGAACAACTGTTTTTCAAGAAATAATATTAATAACGCCATGGTTTTATCAAATAGCAGTAGAAATATTCGTAATTTAAATTAACGAAAAACTCTTTAATATAATTAATTTTTAATTAAATGTCAAAAAATTAAGTCTTCTAAACTCCACTTGATTTTCAAAGTTAATTACTGAACAATAAAATATTTCGATTACTTTCAGTTATAAGTGTTTTGGATTGTACTTATTCAATATTAGGTAGGGAAAAAAGTAATCTTTTTTTTTTTTTTTTTTTGTAGTTGGCTGTAATGTTACATTTCTTGTAAAATATTAATCAACAAAAATCAGAACTTGTTTCTTTAAAAAAGTTACATGTCGTACTAAAAAAAATGTAATGTTTTTTGATTGGACGTTTTAATTGGTATTT
>JABFOX010003795.1:0-10015 GCA_022817665.1 Axea sp. ZL-2020
AGTTTTTTTTGTCTTTACTATATTATTTGTTATTAAGAAAATAAAAAAATACGTCATTATTATAAAAGTCACAAAACATCGCCACTTTACACACTTTCAATTGAACTTTTGATTTGCGGTTTCTTTTTTTTTTTTATTTATTGATATAATTAAATATAATTTTTTTTAAAATTTATCATTTATTTTATCTTATTTTTTTTTTTTTTTTTTTTTTTTTTTTTTTTTTTTTTTGTTTTACAATGAACAACTTTACTTATTGACAAAAGTATGAATGTGTGGAAATCAAAGAGCGATTTTGAATTTGGGTTGTGTTAAAAGGTATATTGAATGTGAAATTCGAAAACGATTTATCGATCCCAGATAAGGGCATACCACTTAAACTATATTATGCTTGGAAATACAAGTTTGCACTATTTTTCATATGTACTTGTGGAAGGTCTCGGTATTCGAACAACTATTGTTTCGAACAACCAAGAGCTAACCTCCTTCTTATTAGTTCCATTAACTCCACTAAAATGATGGAAAGCTATAAATTGAACTATTATTTAATATTACATTGTGTTACGTAAAATGTCTCTGGAGTAATATTCTTTCGCATTAAAGTATTATAATATTGTACATAAATATTGCAGAAATTATTTCAGCAACCTTCATCTAATTAAACTATTCCTATTAAATCCACATTATTAATAATTTCCTGAGAAATCGGCTTATTATTCACGTATCGTACATTTTAATCTTCATATTCAAATATATTATAAACATTTGCATACTTCAAATAAACATCCTCTTTCAAATTACCTTTAATTCAATTTATTTAAAGGAAAATCATTCGTTTTTATTATAAACATAGCCTTCCTCATTAACGATTCATCATAAGTATTCTGCACTAAAGAAAAAAGGAAATTTAAATAATTCGACTTTATCTTGTAACGCAAAGACACGAAAGTCTTTACCTGAATAAATGAGTAACAAAAATTATCAGTTGAATTATGAATCTTGTTATACGAATTGGATTGACTACAAATTAAGCTTTCAAAAAAAATCTCATTTTTTGTAATAAACGTTCCATTAGAAACCGTTGTACCTTAAATTACAAGATGCGCTGTCCTTTATAAATTTGCAATCTCGCAGTAGTTAACAGTTCCATTGCGTTTATTCTGCGAAATTCAAAAATATATTTTACACGTTCATGTGAACACATTTGTTTGAAAATGAAGCTGAAATTTTAACAGTTTATTTCAAACGTAAATAATTAAAAAATGTAATTAACAGTTAAATTAATTTTGAATTTGTATTATTAAGAATATCCCAATAACATGAAAGTGAATTGTACACCGAAGGCGAGTCCATTGCAATTTAAGCAGGATACTTTGTAATTTTGACGTCGCATATTTATTTTTGTACTCACTGGAAACGACAAACATTTAATTAAAATAAAAAAAACTTTGCAGTGAAATTGATGGGACACGAAAATATGGCGTATATATAATTATTGATAGATAAGCCTCACTGCGATAACTCACTGAGAAATACTTGGAAATCTCAACATTTTAATCCCGTAAGATTAAACTGTTGTACAGGTATCAAACAACGTTCTTAGCAGAAGTGAAGTACGGACAATAAATGAAGTATTCTTAATGAAATTACCCATTAATATTTATTAACTATTCATCATGTAAAGGATCGTCAAATTTATACTGTATTATCTTAAAATAGGTATCTTCGATTAGTCAACGTAAGCTCGACGGTCTCTGATCGCTCGTTAGAACGAGCTTACCTCAGTTATTAATTAAAGCTAAGCTCCAATAGAAGAAAAAGCAATGCGATGGTAAAGAGCGAAATAATGGACATTTACGTTTCTGCAATCTGCACTCGTTAACCAGAACAATAAGAAGAAATTATGTCGTACTTTATGTTGCTATTAACAATTGGATTTTTCAAATCATTGAATCACATTTATTCTTGCGTCTTATTTATCCGTACAGTGTATATTATCACTCAAAATATTGATTACAATTGAAGCACGTTTAAAATAAACTGTAAAAACAAGTTCATTCAAAATGTTTTAAATTAAAACACTTAAATATTTTCCACGAGCTTACACGCAGAAAATATGTTTATGCTTTAAATGTAAATAGTTTATAACAAAATGCGTGGTATATTTTCTAAATCATTTAACACAAAACTTAACCTAGAAATGTAAAAACGCTGAAAAGTGCTCCAGTAACGAGGACAAATGTACTTTATTTTAAAACACTTTGCTTTTGCAGTATAAGTGCAAGTCTACCGACTCCTTTTTTATTGATGAGGTAATAATAATAGCTTCCATCCGTACCTATCGTCACAATAGATACTAAATTAAGACATTGCTTTATGAGGGTGAACTTTATCTGTGATTGAATCTTAGTAGGTGGTCCGTGACTGCATAGAAATATCATTGTATAGATATCGTAGAGATATGTAATTGCAAACGAGCCGTGCCTTATACAGCTCAATCGAAAATGACTGCGATGGATGAACAGGGATTTTTATTGATTTCAACAATTCGACTTCCTCATATAACTAAAATATTAATGAAACGGTATTTTTGCATGAGCAAAAATACAATCTTTGTGTGTGTTAATTTTAATAAAAAGATAATAACAATGTTCTGGGTTTGTGACTGTTATAATTATAAATGAATACAGAACCGTATTATTACTCAAGAAAAAATTACAAAGAGATCCGCTTTTCTGATAAATTATATAAAATAATGTTCAGTGACGTAAAATGTTAAATAACTGAATACTGGTAGATTTTGTGTAATACAGATTTACAATATTTTCAATATTAACGTTGAAGTATGAATTCGCGAGAAAAAAAAAAACTGAAATAAATTTTCAGATATGATTTTCAGTCAAGTCATTGCGTAGAATTGAAATTGATTTTTTCATGAAGCATTTCAAGTAAATGACAGATTTCAATTTAATAATGTAATTAAAATAACTGTATTTTGTGTTTATTCCATTTTAGAGAATTATATGCATCGTGTTATCAATATTACAAAACTAATTTTTCCATTTAATTTAAATTTTATTTTGATGCAAATGAGCATAAGTAACTTCCGGTTGCTATTATTTATTTTATCTGTATTAGTTCTAGTACGTTAATGATGAATGTCCATATAAATTGTTTTGATAATAATACTTATTTTTATGAAATTTGTCATTTTTATGCTACATCATCATTAGTTGAAGTTAAATTAAAATTTACAAAAATAAATACTTCGAGGGAATATATGCAAAATATATACTTATAAAAGAAAATAAGATAATAGAATATTAGGAGAATATATATAAATATCTCTACATGAAAGATTCAACTTTTTCAAATAATAAGGATTAAACATAAATATGTACTCATACCAAAATTTATTGGCATCAACGCCATACAAAGTTCAAACGAAAATGACTTTTTTGCCTGACTCTGCATGTTATAAATACCAGTCATTAACAGAGTAAAATTCAACAAAATTTCATGTACATGAAATTACACAGTTTATATAAAATATTATAATATAAATATTAAATGAAACATTTGAAATAAATTTTAACATTGTGTAAAAAAGGAATAATTGTAAATATTGGTCGAATGTTACGTAATTATTTTAATTAAATATTATTATTTTTTTTTGTTTACATTTAATATAAATAATGTTTTATCCCTTTTAGTAAACACAAACTTATTTTTGTAATACTAATCGCATAAAAAGTGAATAAAGTAAGGCAAATTAAAAAAAAAAAAAGAATGCATTTTAAAAATATTTTAACGGAAAACAGAATCGATTGTGCAATTAAAATAGTATAATCGTTGTCGTAAGAATGGATAATTTCTCTAATCGAATATTAGTCAAAAAGACATACACATCTGGGCTTATCAAATTCCAATAGGAATTCTCTTTAAGCCACAAGCGTCGAACCCTGTTTATCAGTTTGTCGTTCAAATGGGTTAGAGAGAAGCGTTAAACGAGGTTACGTGCACTGCATGTTTGTAGTTAATCCGCTCGAAACTGCCAGATTATTCGATTTAACCCTTTTCTGCGTGACGCGACTAAAATTCGTGATTTAGTTTTTTTTTTTTTTTTATATATATATTGTACTAACATTTTTTTGTGCGTGTTTGTGTTGTCAACCGACATTCCACAGTATTTAAAGTCAATGAAATTCAATTAACTGTTTGTACAAAAAACAATTTCCCACGTTCAAACAACGTTACACTTGAATAACACTGTAATTTAAAATTTAATTTAAATGTTTTCCGTCGTATTTATTACAGCTAAATGTGAACATTGAAATTATAGCGTAAAAATGAATTCATAATTTTGTGACAGTATATGATTAATTTTAAAGAGATGAAAAGCCCACTTTTCGGTTTGACCAAAGATTCCATTTCATATTCACTGAAATCTAATTAGGTTCATTCTGTTTGTTTTTCATCAGATTATTTGTACTCCAATCCACTTAAGTGATCGAGTAATCAAATTTGAATTCGTATATTTGGGCAAATCTAATGAGCGTGATCAACGGCAATTTTTTTCTTACGTTTAAAATGCAACGAATTAATTACGTTTCACACTGAAAAAACCAATATTTTAACACGTACATTTGCACTTTGGTCATTATTTTAAGAATGAATGATTACCAAATATATTATCGTTTTTCGGGGGAAAAAATTACAGGAAACGTATAAAATGGTTTTGTTACTTACGTACCAACTTTATCTTATTCCAATGAATGCTAACTAACACACGCCTTAAAACCCGCTTGGCGTATGCAGGGCGCTTCATTGTGCCACGTCTTTTGGTTCAATTGTGGCTCTTCATACTGCCAACAATATAATTAACCGTTTTTATATGCACGTATCCTTAAACGATCTATAAAAAGTCTTTCTTAAAAAAGGAAAAAAAAAGAGGTGAATTCTAATAAGGATCATTCATTGTGTGGGCGTACTATCGTAAGCATAAATCGAAAACCAATTTAAAAGCAATATGGTGTTCATCACCTTCTTAAATTTATCAGATCCTATATGCAAAAATTATTAGAATAAATTGTTGTAAAAATCATTTAACGATAAATCCAAAGGTAATTTTGTCACGAAGAAAGATGGATATAAAATTATTCTACAATTAAGGAATGATTTGATGACTCTCATAACTGACATCAAGAGTCATATTTGTTCGAGTGGGGTGTGAAAGTAACATCTTCACTGTCTAACTATAGTCCTTTTTTATGATCCACACTCCACGACCGAGTGGTTTGGATTAGTCGGTGACGTTAAGGTATTACGTGGTTGATGGAGACATTTATTGGGTACTTCGATCGTCATGATGAGAAGAAAAAAAATGTGACTCTAAGTGTCAGTAGTACGACTTGAGAAAATTGGAAAGAAAGGAAGATTTCTGCAGATTCAAGTAACATATGAAACTAACATATGAATTTTATTTACAACAAATAATCTCTATTTATTTTTATTGATATTTATGTAACAAGCCTAATGTATAACAAATTAAATTGCTTTAGAACTATTTTAAAACATTTTAAATTGTTATAACACGCTTTATATTGATAGTCACACGTATGCATTATTCCAATACAGATTATATATATTATATAGAAGGTATGATACTAAAATACCAGTTGCTAAAAAATTAAATTATTATTAATTAATTTAACATAATTATAATTATTTAACTCACTAATAATAATAATTGCCAATCACAGTATCTGATAATAAAATTCATTTGAATTGAAATAATATTGGTCTTAATATAATTATTATACTTTAAATACATTACACATGAAAAACTAATATCTGGAGTAAGTATAAACAACTGTGAATTTAATTTGTAAAAGAAATCAGTATGTAAATATTGAGAAAGAAGAGAAATTAGACAAAAATTCTATTTACTTTTTTCATTTATAATGTTTTGATAGAAATTCCGTTACATTATAAATGAAAATGATAAAAGCACAAAAAATGAAACAATGGCTAATATTTTATTTGATATAAATTCAATGTGATAATTTTTCTAAAAGTGATCTACTAATGACGATTTAACAAACAATTGATTTTTGTATTTTTAAATGAAAGTAAATTAGTTATACACATACTAAATATATAACACGTATAAAATATTTGATAGTTAATAAATAATTATTATTTTTAAATTATCAGTTTTGCCTGATTGTTTAATTATATTTATTTCATTATTTTGACTTCATTATTTATTTAAGTATTAAAAATCATCCATATGAATCTTTCTTTTTTACGTTTTATTTATTTATTCATTTATTTATTTATTTATTTATTTATTTTTTTGATTGATTACGTTATATGTTTTATTACTTCATTCAATATGGCATGTCCATTTAATTAAAATAATTATATTTAATTTATTGGTAATTTGTATTTTTGTTATAATTTTATCTCCCCGCTTTTTAATTTTACAATCTTATTTTTCCGAATATTGAGTTTTGAATCAGTAGCTGTTCTACACTGATTTCTTCTTATATAATTAAAATTACAAACAAATTTTTCCTTAATCTCACATTTCCCGATTTATTTACGTTTTAAAATTAAAACCTATTTATAAAATAATGAGCTTGTGTAAATCACATCAGTTATAATAATACTCATACAGTATCGCCGGCTAAAGTTTTTGATGTAACAAAATAAAAGTGTATTTCTGATAAAATGATCTTATTTGTGAAAAAATTTGTTCTTATTTTCATCAAAATATAAATTGTATTATCGCCCAAACTCATACAAAAATCAGTTCACGAGCGAAATTTTCGCGCAATTTTATTTGAAAAAATAATACGCGAGAAGTTTTCATTTTTTTGCGTCGAGTCAAAAAAGAAAAGCTGCACTTGTGCAACGAAATCACGTATCTTTTGCGACATATCTGTTCAGTGACGACCCTAAACTGATGCTGGCAGACAGTAAGCTTTTTTTGCCAAGCGAAATGGCAACTCTGGAGGACTGTGACAAACGAGCGGGATATAAATTTCAATGATTCTCAGCTTAAAAGTCCATTTCCCTACTGTACTTGAATGGACCCGAGTGGGTTGCTCTTCTTCGCAAACTTTTGCAACGTTCAGGATTACGTTAGGAGCAACAAGCCAGCAAGAAGTGCGCAGCCACACGAGTCCAAAATCATTCCGATAAATTCGGGCGTTGAAACTAAATTTCGAGATCGTTTAAGATGCTCCTAGCTCGCTGAAGTTTGTTTAGATGTGTCCAAATAGGTTTGTATCCTTTGCAGCAAAATTTATGTCACGCGCGTCCACTGAAACATTTTAGTTGTACTACAAAGAAACATAATTACAGCGTGATATATGTTTGAAATATTCCGGTGTTTCGTATAATCAATAAATAATTTTACTATAAATAAGTTTTAACAATTTTCAAAATTCCAGTCAGAAATACAGAAAATGTATTTCTACCAGTATAATCTGATACGTTGGTATAAATAATACTTTTGTAACGTTCATAAGAAAAATATGAAACATATTATTTCATTCGTCTTACAATAATAAAGTAAACATTACAGATAAGCATGTATAAAATATATTTAAATACAAAAAGTATCTTGTGTTATATTGACTGAATTTACAACATAATTCATATAAAGACAATAAAATATGTGTAGTGCAAAATAATGAAAATAAGTTACACATTAACAAAATATGGTCTTGTTCTTTTATGTTTTTTTTATAATTTCTTGTTCTTGCGTATAAATAATCTAACTAAACTTTTGAAAAGTAATTACATCAGACTGAAAATTAACGTGTTAGCACATTTACTTGTAATAATATTAACACCAGCTTGAGGGAAATGCAATTTTAGATGACCTATCTTTCTAAAGCTATTTTTCTTTGACATTGTCATTGTGAGGGCTGAACAATGCGTGAACTTTTGCAATTTATATTTCAATCATTAATGATGCAACAGGACGTTTTTATCTTATCTAAAATGTTGTATAAAACAACTTATTAAATGTATCACAACAATTATGTTCAATAATTTACAAATAAGTTTAATCACTATATATAATACAATTTAGAAAAGAATATTAACACACATTGTAACAGCCATTAATGGTAAAATTTGTAAAAAAAAATTGTTCAATACAAGTTGTCAAGAAAGTACATTTTTTTTATTTATTTCAAACAATATTCTGTTTTAAAGTAATGTAAATATTATATAATAATAAGAAAAACTATATATGAGAAACAACAAAGTTATCACTTCTTTTATTGTTATTTAGTTTTATATTTATATTATTATTATTAATAATTTTGTCATTTTTAATATAAATATTTGATCTCAAAATACCGTGTAATATGAATTAAAATATAATTTTATTTAATTTTAAATCTTTCATATTATATTTGTAACAGTACTGATACAAAATTTTTTGTTGGGTATTTAGGGATAAAAGATAGTTTTTCTTAGACACAATGTTTTCTTAAATTAGGAAAACTTATTTTTGAAAAGTCCCATATGATTACAACTATAAGAAGTACTATTCAACGTACTTAATAAATAATCAAGTCTGTTTATTGAAAACAATCCGGTAATTATTGGGTATCACGCCCCCCCTCCCCAAACACCCTCAACAAATACATGTTTTCTATGCAGTTTTTCAAGCTAATTGCGAATCTGCAAACATTTCGCGGCTGTCTGAAACTGTTCTCAAGATATTCGCGATTTTCAGTCCAGGTTACGCAGCATCCGGCTGCATTTCCGTTCTGTATGATATGCTACCCAAATGTATATTTGCGATGCATTTTTTAATTTTTTAATGTTGATTATGAATATAAATAACAAAACTAACAACCCACCCTTGGGGGGGGGGATTCAAGTACATAATTACCAAAATATGTAAATTGGGCAAATAGAGTAACATAAGTGAGTCATACAAATTCCAAATTTGGAATGTATAATATTAAAAATCGTTAAATTATTAATTATTAAAATATAGGATTATTCTTACAAAATACGTTTTAATGGACGTGTAATATAACTTCTTTGGATAAAAATAATAAAGATTGAAATTTGTAATAATTTGTGAACTAATTATAATTAATATATGCCGATATTCACTAAATTAATAACTTACCTGTGTAATACAATACACATGCTTAAAGATGTGTTTTGAATGTAAAATATAAGTATTTGATTCAAGTTGTAAATTGTCTTTAATACGCTTTTATTTGAGTTCGCACGATTATTTGTTACGTTTATATTATGATATTACTTTGTCTTACGGGCAGAGTAAAAGTAACGTCACGTACGAGAGCTATTTTATGGTGAAAAAACACAGTTACAACGAATGCCGTTACCATTAAAGTTTCGAGCGAGATACATAAAGCGAATATACACCACGTAAAGTAAAACTTTTGCAGTTATGTTAAATTATGTGAACAGTCACAACAATAGCCGTATCTGTAAATTTATTGATATAATACGCGCTTTTCAAGGATCTTCTTGTCTGTACAAATATGTGATTGTGACAACAAACATTCAGAGTTATTACAAATTGTCCTATTTATCATAATGATTTATTGATACTGAAATTAAATTGAATAAAAAATTTTTTTTTTATTTAAAAAAATAGTTTATATTGAATTGCTTACTTAAAATTAATAATTGAATATATGTGATTGTTAAATAAGCGTGAAAATAACATTAAAAATGAATATGAATATATTTTTAAAATGAATGTTTAAAACTATAATGGAGACAACTGTAAATTTATACATTGTGTTGAAGAATGAATGATTCGTTTATGCTTAATACATGGCAAAAATATGGTTTGATTGTAATGAGGAATTCACAAGACTACGAGTGAAATGATTTTTAACTGGTCAATATTTAATTAATATCACAACATTATCGCAATTAAGTGGATATTATTTTGTGATTCTGGGTTATTCTAATTGTAATAGATAATGATAATTTATAGATA
>JABFOX010003796.1:0-10014 GCA_022817665.1 Axea sp. ZL-2020
CCCCCGAGTAATGTGCGGGCGGCGCGCCGTAGAAACCGGCGCGCGCGTGTTGCGTGCCATCTCGTCGCATAGCGCTCCCTCTCTCTCTCTCCCTCTCTCTCTCTCTCTCGCGCTCTCTCTCTCTCTCTCTCTCTGTCCATCCGTCTCCCTGTCCCTCTGAATCCGCCGCTGTCGCATGCACGCTCCTATTTAACGTGAATGCATGATGTATGCACACCGGCTCCGCACGCTAAATCGCTTACGATTTGCTAATCAGCCGGCGTTGATTCGTGCGGTGAAAAAGGAGACTGGTTGCGAAAGCGATACTCGCGTCCAAACACCGGCTACTCGCAAGATCGAACGCTCGCTTGTGCTTTCATAGCGCAATTGTTTAATCGTTCATTCGGTATACCGCAATCCGGTCGACGGCGAAATACGGTGCCTCGGACCGTTCGGCGAACGAAGACTACGGGTATCTGATGCACCGTTCGAGGATTCTTTTCGCAAACCAGTTCGATTTCATTTTACAAATAAGCATTTAGGCGAAAAAAGTTCGCTAAAGAATGACTGCACTGGCTCGCAAAGTGCAGATGAGTTAAATTCGACGTGAAACTTCAAGTTTGTTCGAATGAAAATCATTGTACTGTGCAATACAGATTTATAGGCTCCCCCTGCTTTTTATTTGAACGAACGTTAAATTTCCTGGATTCTTTTTGTCGGACAATCTAGTCATTTTTTAACGAACTTTTCCCGCCGTGTATCATCACTTTCCTTGGACCTCAATTTACACTGTAGCGAAGCTCTGAAATTCATGAAGGTTGCTATCAATTGGAAAATGATCGGTGTAACTCGTGCAACGGGACCGGGAAAAGGAGAATTGAATTTGAACGTGTTTCTTTTTCGCAGTCACATCGGCTGTTTTTCCACTCCTGCAAATCTTTGCGCATTTCGACGTTACGCAATGACGCTGTGAAATGGCTCAGGGGAAATGAGATTTAGGGAAGGTGGCATTCACATATTTCGTACAATTTAAATTGCTTGATACTGAAAGTAAATCTCACTTTTTCGCAGTAATAGAGAAAAGACAAGCGTTCGTTCAATGCGGTTTGCTTGTATCGAACCATAGGACATTTCTCAAAACAACCTTTTCAGTGGGATAAAAAAAATTAGTGATGCTATAGTTTGTGTATAATTTTTGGTACTTATGTATGTTGTTCATAATATGTCAAAGAATTGTAGCTTTCTACTAAAAGTGCAAGTTGAAGTTTTATGATCTTTTTGTATTACGATTAGAACTACGTTCAATTAATTAAAGTACTTTTAATAACTATTCAATACTTTTAGGTAAAAACTTGACAAAATTAATTTGTCATTTAATGAGATTTTGGAGATTTAAAATTTGATAATTCATACTGGAAATAAATTACTATATTTTCAACAAGTAGTAATAATTTTTTGATATATTTTATGCTTAATATATACACACATTTTAATTGGATTATATATAATTGTACGAATTTTTATTAAATATTTGTTTTGTGTAACCAATGGAATATTTCATTCTATGTTACAAAATTATTAAGTAAAAAAATTGTTTATTATAGATCTTTGACCATAAACAAGGTCTGAATCATTTTTATTTTTATATTATTATTAACATTTTGACCAATTCGTGATTCTCTTCAGAATTAATGACATTCAAAATTTTGTATATTGCAATTTTTGTAATGTGAACATTTCACTGAAAATGAATTATTTTTGTGTTTAAATAATACTTAAGTTAATGTTACAAGTCAAAAATAAAACTACGCTATTTTCAACGAAAAATTCATGCTAAAAGAATTAAACTATATAAAAATGATTAGTTCTAAAGAGGATTATAAATTCATCAGAACGTTAATAAATATACAGACGTGGAGATAATCCAGTTCTTATTCATGATCAATGATTTTTAATAAAAAAGTACATCAAAATACATAGAAGTATTAACCTACCGATGACAAGAAAACTAATAAAAAAGTAAAGAATATCAAAAAACAAAAATTCCATACAAGAAAAACAAAATCGAATCTCACAAATCCCAGTAAACTTTGAGTGTTCTGCGCATAGAAAAAAGAACTCTGAAATTATTTAGTTATAAATAATTACTTTTTATTTAATTCTAGTAGTTATTTTACTCGTTTCATAATCATGTACATAAATATCATACGATCCGAATAATGTTCATGTGCACATAAAGTACCAATTACACGAATGATAAAAATTTAGCTAATTACTCAAATTAAAAATAAATTAAAACACATTTTTATGTTCCAATTTACTTTAAAAAATTAACTTAAAATGAAGAATTTCTCTTGCATTACCTGTACAAAGCACTAACCAAACTAACTAGGATTTACAACGTTGATATGTTTTTAATGATACGAAAGGTATCAATTAAAACTACATCAATGTTCGAAAAAATAATATCTGTAAAAAAATAACAACAAAAAAACAAACAACGCATCATTATTCAGAAAATGTTTCTTTGAAGAACAGTCTAAACAAATCGACGAATGAAATATAGTTCATAGAAAATTATAAACCAACAGTTTCGACATTCATAAGGTGATTATTCTGATTGATAAAAATGTTTAACAAATTTTAATTAGCGTTACATTTAAGCGAAATTTTATCTCCCTAATTAACAGATGAAATGACTCAAACTTTTCGGTATCTCGAATGCGTGATCATCGCCAAATTGATATTGCAAATTAGACGGAACGTGATAAAAAATGAACGTAACAAATTTGCACATAAATCATCGATTCAAAGTCAAAGAAAGAGTTCCTTTCCGATGAATATCCTGAATATTTATTGCAACCAAAGTCTATAATTATATTAACTACGCGGCGTGCTATTTCTGCGAAACAAATTATTATTATATTAGTCAACGAAGAATCTTTTATAACAATCCCGGGCGGAAATCGGGTTTGTTGATATAATTACATACTGCTGGATCTTAGTTAATAGAAATAGTGCGATTATGTTTTATCGAGTACTGTAGTGACCGACCATTTTGGAGAAACATTCGTGATTCACTAGCAGTTCCTTAAAAAGGAGAAATGAATCAAAAAATAGTTTAGTTACGCCTTGCAAATGTACAGCAACATGTTACATATTATTCGCAACAACATACTTGTAATTTTGCATATAAATTTGAAACGATTACGAATCGATTTGTAAAGTCTGCTTCAAAGTTTGACTTGCGGAGTGAAAAAAAGAAAAACAACAGGAATTATGATAGCATGTCAATCAGAGAGAGTTTTGTTATTGCAATCATACGAGTGCATCCATGTGTTTAGATATCACTCACCGCGTATCAATGTTTAAGTTTGTTATGTCTCCCTCTCAGACAGACAAAACTGTCTGAAATTACGCGCTATTGTGCAATTGTTGTGAACCAATCGAATGCATATTCAGAATTTGCTGAATATTTGATTTTTGGAAATAATGTTTTGCTTACTATGCACCGTCTAAAATCGAGTTTAATGCAACGTTTTTGCATCTGCGTGTAATGTTCTGCATTTTCACTGTGTGCATCTTTTTTCTATTTCTGTCAAATGATATCGTTACGATACAGTTACAAAATTAATTTAATTTGATAAATAATATGCTATAAGTTTAAATTTAACTTAATCGTAAAGATAAAATAGAATTGCAATCATTGCAAGAAACTAATGATAGAAACAAATGTTACAATATTTATAATTAGAAAAAAGATTGGGGAAAACATTTTATGAAACACTGGAAAAAATGCTGCTTATAATTTGAAATAATTCGGACTTTAGTAGAAATAAACATTTCTACTAAACTGTTTTTTTTTAAATTAATGTTCAGTAAATGAAATATTGGTTTCGAAAAGGTTACACGTAAGTTATATAAATAATCAAAATTATATTTTTATAAGTTATTTATGCTTAATTAATAAAAAACAAAATAGTTCTATAGAATTATAGAAATAAATAAAGTTAAACGGATTGTTTCGAGATGAATTTTTAGTTAACAATTTCAGTTATTAATATTGTTACTTGTTTCATGATTTAATATAAAAATTAAAATTGTATGTTAATTCAAGTGAGACAACCAGCGAAAATAATTTTAATCTAGAATTTACTTTAAGATTTATTTACGATTATATTTGCGTATATATAAATATATTTATAAGTTCAACTTATAAATATAAACAGGAACTATTTGTTGCAGTAGTTTGACTATAAATGTTTAAAGTAAGACAATGTATGCATATATTTGTAAGATGAAATTATTAACACCTTTTCAGTATTACTGTGAATACAATTTTTTGTTTTTGAAAGAATATATTAAACTGTTATACAAATCAGATTTCCATACAAAGATTTTATTACTATTAAATAGCATGAAAAGAAACATGTATTATGTTCGAAAAACTTATGTAGCTGTACATATCTAAATACGATAATTGAAAAGCAACCAGATATTTTTAACCAGTTTTATGTTAAATTACATCATATTTTATTGTATCAAAATATATGTAATATATGTAATAAATTAAATATGAAATTTGTATTATTTATATTAATTTCTTTTATTTTATTTTTTATTATATTATTATATTAATTTATGCTTTATTGTAAGACTTCATGTTATAATAAATAAAGATAACGTCTTTTACTTTAAGTTGTACAACATGATTAATAAAAATAATACTACGAATTGTTTTTTGCATCTATTATCCCAAACCGTTATTTAATTTTTGTTTGATGTATCTTGTAACCACAAAGTGAAATCTTGTTCTTTGTTGACTTATTCAAAATTTTACAATTCCACATTTTATTGCTTCAAACGTGGTTTCCTATCTTGACGGCCTTGTACGTCTCGGCAGTCGTCTGCGTCGGACGTAAATAAAACCACCATCGTAGGTGTGAGTCAGGTGAGGGAAAAACGATACTGGGCCGTACAATAGATGGCACCACTGAAAAGTATGTTACCACTTACGAGAAAAAAACTCTGCAAATAAAAGAGATTGGTGCAATTTAAGTTAGGTCGTTTAAGGGTGCGTTCAAATTGTGTTCCTTTGAATGGTATAAAATGAACAAAAAAAAATCAAACCGGGATAATTTTGCATCCAAACAGTCCATTTTTATTAGCGCCGAATTCTCCGGACGCAATAATTGCCCACGTATTCCGCGTACGTATGCTTAATCAGAGGTTCTTGAACCCGGGTGGATGTGTGCGCCTGCAGTGCTAGCAACATTACCGCGAAAATTTCTCTGTCCACCAAGTCGTAACGTGATATTATCCCACAATCCAATTTACGATGCAACATAAATTATTATTGTATAGCGCGGCAATTATGGTCGTAAAAGTAAAATGATACATTTACATATAAGTACGTACGATATATATAATACAACACAGTATTGTATTATATAAAATACTTAATTATTTTAAATGATTCACTTTACGATAAAACAATCTGATTGTAAAAGAGCGCTGAGTTTCCTTTACTCCAAATTAATCAAAATTCAGCGTATGCTTCTCGTTTGTACAAATGATAAAAATATGACGTAATGCCAAAATTGTTAAACATTACAAAACGAACGTGTTCGTTTAAAACTACAATTTCATTTAAACTGACGAAAGAAAAAAATATCTCAAAACAGCCGTATCATGCTATAACCTGACGCATTTTAGTAAATTCAGCATAAAAATTGTTAAATTTAACAAAAAATTAGATCGGTTAAAAAGAGACCAAATAAATTTATTCAGTTCAAGAAATTTCACCGAACTGACAAAATGATTTCCCCTGCCCCACAATGACTAATTTTTCAACACATTAAAATTTAGTACGTTATTCAACATCGCTCCCATTTTATATCGATATTACAGCATAAATCAGAAAAGTAACCTTGCCCAGCTTTGCATAGTAACACTGTACTGTTCTAGGATGATTTCATAAAGCAAATTTTTCCCAGTTTTCTTATCAATCCTGTTTAAAATCGACTGTAAAAGTGAATATTAACAGTAATTCAAAATGTACTTTACCTCGGTGTAAAGTTACAGTTCAAGAGACGCTTGACTGGTAAATACAAAGCACAATAAAAGCGATTTGCCGAAATCGTCCGAAGGAAAGGCCCGCGGGATTCTTCGAGAAATTCTCAAGCACGTGTCCGGTGCGTTGCACAACACAACACGTTCAAGCAATCGTTCCAGACGATCGTAGGAAGTCTTTATTAATAAGCTGAATCAGTTGACGGAATTCGTTTACGTCAATATCGTGCGGCCGGAGTGTCGTTATCATTGCGACTCCCGCCGATTACGGCATAATACAGCTTACGAAAACAGGAAGGACCACTTGGCCCAGATTGGGCGTGCTCTTTAACGCGCTTGGGTTCGCTCTATTGTGGGTCTCTCGTCTAGCCGTACGCTCATTAAATATCGCGCGGTTACGCCTCTGATGCTCTCTGTCTAGGCACATTTACACGTGTCTGTAGTAAGCTGCGTGTTATTAACCCTGCGTTGGCCCGATCCGAAGGGAAGCTCAATGAATGCTCCATTGATTCTGCAATCCTACTATTACTGTGTCTACACTTCGAATTGACTCGACCGTTTTTAACTATTCGAATCATACGAATTTCATTTCAATTCAATCAGTTAAAGATAATGTTCAATTTTTAATAGTTCTGCCAATACTCTGTTTCCGCTTCGAACAACTGCAAGATTCTAACAGTATTTTCCAAATTCATGCAATCGCAGTTTTGGTGAGAACATTATGATGCATATAGTCCGTATAAAAAGTGCATTAAAGTTAACTATACAATTAACAATTTTAATTTAACAATTAGGATTAATTAACAGTTTCGGTTATTAATTTTATTAGATGCAATAAGCGATGTTCAATACTCCGAGGAATGTTTTTATGTCAAACTATTCTCAATATTCACCGAGCGTAATTAAATTCTACAATATTCCAAGAGGTACGCATACTCTTCTTTAAAGTTTGACGATTTTTCTTGTTAAATGTTATGTACGATTTTATTTAATTTCTTACAATAATAGCTTGCATGTTTGCAGACATAAAAAATACTATCATCTGTTATTCTACCGTTACACGACAACTGTTCCACGGAATAAGTAACAACGTAAAGGTTTCAGTAAGTGTCTTTATTATTTGTTTGACACTCGAATAAATTTCTTGCAGATAATTGTTTATTGATCAATACTACATCGGTGGAGCAAGATGCAAAATACATTTTATGTGATAATAAATAAAGGATACTTTTGATATCATTAATTTATATTATTAACATTTGGATATTTAAATCTTGCTAGGATTAATTTGTTTAACGTAAAATAAGTAATGTTAAATAAAGTATGGCAAAAGATCGATTCTAATTACTTTGTGTAAATCGGCATAATTTTGTCAATAATGTTGTAGTGATATCAAATTAATATCAACTATTCATTTAAGTACAAGAATCGAATTGCGTATCACTATCGAAACAAAATTTCAACTATATGGAACCGATATTAATCTTTTAATATTGATTGAAAATTGTAACGATGCAGATAAAAAATGTAATGTCGTATCAAACGGAAATAATGAAAAGTTAATCGATCCATTAATTGAATTAATCTTTAGTCCATTATAACATTGACTCAATATCAAAATAACATTTATTTCGCCTGAAGGGTAACTTTGACCAATAACAAAATCAAAAAATAAAACTATATTAATCGAATCGACCGTACTTTATCAAATCAAATAATTTTTTTCTATTGAAAAAATCAAATCAGAAATTACGATTTGACAGCTTAAGAAGAAACTTAATCTTGCTCTAAACCGAACTGACTGAACATTTGACCAACTGTGATAAGACTGTGATTAAATGTTAAATTCATATCTTAATTTTGTAATCAAGTTTAATCAAAATCCGTTTATCTTCAATCCATCGGTTTGATGAAAACGGATTTTTAAACTCAGTCGAATTGATAAACTTGCGCTGTCTCTTGCTCACTACCGTTCGCCAAGACACCTGCAAGTTTTACCAACGAGACAGCGAACAACAAAATCATGTTAATAAACCGTAACTAAAAAACCATGTTTAAGGTTCGTCAACGCGACAGATGGCAGCACAAGCTCACTCGTACGTTCTCCGACTGCTACTTGATGCATGCGTCCGCATTCCTAGCCTTCAATTACTGACCGCAAATTCTTGTCTATTAGAATGTCCAATAGCCGCGCCGCGTTACGGGTTTATTCATGGCTGAAATATTCCGATTCTTTCGTTGCGCGCGACTGGTTGCACGCGACACGTAACATTGTATCACAATGCGTCCTTCGCACGCTGCTAATTTCTGTTCGCGGCTATCTTTCGCGAATATCGCCTATAATCGATACGTGATTGTGTGCAAACGCGATTTCGCTGGGGCCGATACAAGCCTGCGGACGATACCCGATCGATCCGCTCCATTCTGAGCCTGCTTGCGGTCGCTCTTTCAGTAATGAATACACCAGCGGATCATATTTATATTTTTTGTTGGTCTCGTGTTAAGCATGATGAAAGATAAATAAGCCGTATGAATAAGCTATTCATACGTGTCATAGGATAAAGATATATCGAAATCATCGTCATGCATAAAACGAAATCAATAAGAAACCAATGAATCGGTATTGTTGCTGTTAGAATTTTGCGATTTCTTGGAATCGTCTTTGAGAATTTGGCTGGTCGCTAAAACCTTTTTTTTTCGTTCCCACTGTCCTTTTTTGTTTTGACTCCGTTTTTGAAACTTCGGGCAATTTTTCACGCTGGCTAATGATAGTTTCCAAAAGAAATCGTTTCAAAATAATTTCGTTCAAGAAGGATGTTCTATTTGTAAACGAGCGTGTCAGAATTGGAATAGCCCAAGAAGTGGAGGAAGATTGACACTTATTGAAAAGGAATCGACCGGATCGTGTTGTTCGAAGCACAGATGTCAATGTTGGATGAATGTCTTTGCTTTGCTGCTGTGCGTTGCACGTAAATTGGAACGCTGAGTTTAGAAAAGTATTTGATTTGAAATTATAGTTGATATACTCAACATTGGTTTAAATTGTTGAAGCATCTTTTAAATTAACCAAAATTAACATTCAGCGAGAAATTCAAACTTTTTATCAATGCTTTATTCGTTCGTTCGTTCATTTATTCATTTGACAATACCTTTTCAGTTTACGGTAAAATTTATTCATGATGAAAAATAAAAGAAATATTTGCAAGGATGGTACTATTGCAGCTTTATAATTCCATTTTATAATTATAATTTTATGATTATTTGAGTAAAATATATCAAAACATAATCTGCAAATATGATATTTGATTGTATTGAATTATATTTCCAATTTATATAAAAAATTTACAGACATTTGTAAAATAATGAAGCATATATAAAAAAAAGCGTTGGAAATATTTTAAACGATAAGAAAAAAATATATATGCAATGATAATAAATATATCTTACATATTATTCAATAATATGTCACACTCACGTGTGACTTATGTGTAATTTACATATAAAATATATTCTGTACATTATTGACGTACAATTTTTATACGATTATATAAATTATCAATGTATAATTGGCACACAATTCAAAGGACTTATACATACCGCATGAATGAGTTTGTACACATTTTATGTGTAATCTTAAATTTTCTGCTTATGTTCGGTTAGTTCGTGTTTAAATCATATATAGTCAAACGTAAGTTTCGCACAAGTCAAATAAGATTCATCTATAAATTATATATAACTCACACATATATCATTTTGTATAATGTAAATAAATCGGATGTGAATTATGAAGATATAACGTTTCAATTATACATGAGTAAAATATGATTCGTATTAAATCTACATTTAAGTTACACTTATATCACACTTGAATTAACTCACTATACATTAAAATTATAGAAATATATTTTTCAAAATATTTCAAATCATTTCATGGAGAAAATGAAAAACAAATTGGTTTTTGCA
>JABFOX010003797.1:0-10014 GCA_022817665.1 Axea sp. ZL-2020
AAAAAAAAAAGAATACTATTAATTCAATGTTTATTTGTAAGTCAAATTCCATTAAAAAATTTTTTTTATTCATTTCTTAAATCAGTTTATAATTTAAGAAAACAGATGAATACAATAGTGAATAAGAGGAAGCGTTACTTCAATCGAAAGATATAAAATTAACAGCGATGAAAGTTTCAGACGGTATTGTTTGTCCACTTTTTTTAATTTTAAAACAAAGAGAATTATAAATTAGTCTGACAAATTCCATAAATGATTTAAAAATATTCCATCGCATTTAATTTGAAATATTCAAGAATTTATTTATATTTATTTGTATTATAATTAATAACAAAGCCATGATATTCACACAGTCCATTGGATATAATTTTTTAAATATGAATTTATAAATGTCATAATAAATAATATAAGTATCCAGAGTGAAAAAATAGACTGTCACTTGACCTGCGAGCAACAGTTGTTACGAGACCAGGTACAATTAAGTCAGTCATGCACAAAAATTACAAATCCAGAGTATGTATAAAACTTTAAATAAAAACTAAAAAGCTACATTGTTACTTAAATAATAAACAAAGCAATTCTTTCGTAATTAAAATTAAATTATAAAATGACGTAAATTTTGCTTATTTTATAATGACGACTGCAAATAAACTTATGGACATATTTTGACTAAAAAGTATGATTTTATTGTGGCTAAACATGTGAAAACTGTTACCTTGAGGTCGAGCGACAATAAATGTAGTCGTTCATAAATATAACATTTACGCTACGCATAAATGAGTAGCAATGCTTTCTTTTATATTTTATATTTTATATTTAAAACTCGTAATCTTATGATCACTCTTAAACGCATTGTAACGTAAACATGGTTGTTTTAATCGTATAAATGTGTATAGAACATGAGTTTGATATTATAACAATTTTGCAGAGCTATATGGTTCAAGTTAAAATTATTATTTATTTTTGTTATTCTATTCAATATAACATTAAGTATGTATATTTTTTACTTTACAAATGTGCATTAATAGGTACATAATTAATTATTTATTTGGTTGCGGTTTGATAAAACTAAATTAAAATAAATTAAATTTTAATACATGATATATTTATATAGAACAATAACGAGGTTGTAGTTTTATACATTCTAGTTGTATTACATGTCACGTGGAAGATTATTAGTGCAAATGAATAATTTTGCTTAATTAACTTTTGATAAAAGTACTTTTGATTTTTCGTCAAAATCAAGATGAAAGTGTATCTTATATATATATATGTATGAAGCTCTTAAATATGTAAAGAAAGATGTATCGCTTGAAGTTTTGAAAGAAATGAAAGATACAAGTAAATTTTAGTTCAATAAATATGAAAGAAGTGAAATTTTGTTTAAAAGATAAAAATTAAAGATAATAGATTAAAACATCTGAAAATTCCGTGGAAATATGTTGGTGAAATGAATTTCGAAAAACAATTTAGCCGAATTATACGAATTATACTAGTCATAGAATATGATAAAAAAGACTCTTAAATAATTATAAAGTTAAAGTATTTACTGTTGTTGCTGTACAATAAGTTAAATAATGTCTGAAAAGTTGTATTTATGAGATAGTTGTAGGATTATAATTAAAGTATTCATATTCTAACCAGGTAATTGGTAACGTCAATTATTGTAGAGTTAATAAATATAGTTTCTTACAATATTTTACAATAAATAATACAGCAAATAATTATAATACGTTAAGAAAATATCACCTAGATATTACAAGTATCTTGTAAAAATTTTCATAGAATAATATATTTATACCGAATAACGTTTACTTTTTTAAGAATAATTAATAACAAAATTAATGGAAATTCTGTGATTTTATAGCCCATAAATGTTTTAATTAATAATATTTAGTAAATATCCTTCAATATTTTAAAAGGGTACGAATTACTCTCGGTTTTATGTATAATTAATATAATATTAATAAAAGGTTTAATTCATAGTCCTGACTAACATCCAAATGGAAATTATTGTTAAAATTGTCATTCATCACCAAATGGACTGTTTTATAAATATATGTATACAATTTTGTTATTTTTTGTAATTGTAGGTTTTGCTGTAAAAACAGACATTTCAATATTTAAAAGTTTTAGTTCTTTCAATAATATCTCTATAAATCATAAACGTTAATCATTAAACAACAACTATTATCGATTTTATATGCATTAAATGCACGTTTAAGAAAATGTATTGGTTTTAACTAATGACCTACTTGGAGGTTTTGAGAAGATAAAAATTCTGATTTAAGAGAGATAGCTCGTTAGAAGGAGTAGATATGACATTTTGTAAACATAGGTTAAAAAATGCATCTTTCGTATCTTTAAACAGTTTTGTTCTGCACATAATTGCTTTCATTTACGGTTAAAATGTGCTATTATATTATGTATTATTATTTATATATTTATCTTATAATGTTATCATACAACTATTTTTAATTTTTATTTAGTATTCAATTGATTAGTTTTTATGCATTTTCAGTTGATTTAATTTTTAGTTTCACTAGGTTAAAATGCATTAATAAACTGTGCTAATCAATTTAATAGCACTTACTTTCACTTTAAAGTGTTCGAAAATACAATGAAACAGGTTTCTACTGAATTTGAGTAAAATGTTACCGAATTTCAGTTTTCAAATAGAATACAAAGCATATATTCTAAGTCAACGTATTAATCGTATTTAAGGTTACTATCCGGGTTGTATTGGATTCAATATAGATTCGTCGTTCGAAGGTATAATCAAGAAGTTGACGTACAATTACGATTGTTAACAATAAAAAAGGTATTTAAACGATTACATGATTTTCGTTGAAGACGCAACCGCGTATCAGTTTAGCGAGTTCGTGCACGAATGTGACCGCAATATTAAGCTTATGTGAACTCAATTGAAAAAATATTTTTCACTAGGTACTAAATCATCGATTGAAGAAATATAAAAAATAAAAGAAAAATATAAAAAATGTAAATTATTTCAATTCTTATAAAGTTTTTTATTATGCAAAAAACAAAGTAGTTACGTAATAAATGAAAGCAAGATTATTAATGCGTGTACAGTTCTTATAAACAAGTAGAAAATAAGAATTTTTCTACGAAATACGAACAATTATGCATGACTTTGGCCTTGAACTAATGGTTTAGTGAAAAAGAGACTGCATCGATTTTTACGTTCCTCAGAGTTGAAGAATGACAGCGCATGGACCATCTTAGAATTAATAATCTCACAATTTTAATTAATAAATATAATTTGGTAACTCGATCGATAATTCTATATAGAATACGGTGGTAGTAAATGTTAAAGTTGTTAGTAAAGATAGTTTTGCGTGAGATATATCAGCGTGATTTCCAGTACACTGTATCCTTATTATATTCAACATTTAAATTTCAATGGCATCGATTTTTCGGACGCGTTTAAAGACCCATTAAAAATTCAACGGCAAAATAATGTATCGGTCAATATCTGCATTGTCGATGAATGTAAAACAATTTTACCTGAAAATTTAACTTTCGATGAACACGAGAAACGTATTAATTTACTTCTTGTAATCGAAAAATATTTTCTCAAAGCAGTGTATGTGAGTATAAATCAGTCTGCAAAAGGTGAAAGAGTACAAAATTATTTCGCTTGAACTTCTTGGAAAATGTAAAAATTCTAAGTTATTAAAACTCTTTATGATCTAAGCGGATAGTGAGTTCTTGCTAGGATAAGTGTTATTTAATATCGTACCCAAGAGAGTATACCAGCAACACTAAATATTTAAAGTAGATTACAACTTACTTTATTATTTCAAATTAATATATATTAATATGTATAAATATTTGTAGGCATATTTATTGTATTTTATTAAATTTATTATTGATTTGTTTATGTGTAGTTTATATTATTCATACATACATATCTACATGCATTAGTGTTGATTGATGAGAAATAAAATTAGTTCTAAGAAGCGAAAATTTGTCACATTTGCTAGCTAACATTTTCTGAAAATGTTACTTTTGTGGTTAAAAGGCATGAGACTAATGAATTAAAGATAAGATTCAAGTTTCGTGCAATTCTATGCAGAAATTCTAATATAAGTTATATGAGTAGTTTTAATATTGATATATTGATATATTGATGATAATATTGATATATATAATACATTGATTCCGAACTTAAGTAATTACTGCGATCGTTTTCTTATTAAAGTCGTAGCTAATAATTAAGATGGCAAAATAAGAGTTATATTAAAAATGATAAAAATATATATGTTTTACCGGTTTATTGTATTTATTTTTATACCATTTTAACATATGAATTCAGAAATAAAATTGAGTTTAATTCAATAATTCGGAAAGGAGTTTTTTCTTATAATTAAAAGAATACGTATACGATACAAAATACTTTTTATAGCAAATGATTTATTATTATAACATAAGTTGATGCCTTATTAAAAATCAACTAATTCAGCACTGTGCCTTACAGTACACTTAAGTAACATTAGATTTGTTAGCAGATCTTGATATAGTAAGTTTATTGCAATACACATTTTTGGTGAACTTTTATTCGATTAAAGAATCTAAATTCATAATGTATTTTAATATGACTGAATTACTGAGGTAATATGTCAATTGCTCTTCACAAAAGAGTTTCCAATCGATCAGGAATATTATCGTTAACAATATTATTCACAATTTTATTATTAAATTTGATTACATATTTGAAGTGGATTTCATTTATATGAAATTTATAATAAATAGACAAATCTGTCGCTATGTCTAAAAAATTGGGTTTTTACATTTAGTATTTTATTATTTTTTTTTTTTTTTTGATATAATTATTTATTATAATAATAAGATATTACAAATCAAACCTTAAATGAAAAGTTGTTTTCACTGAAACTGTGATCGCGATCGAATTAAAAATGTTATGCGTAAGTATGTATTAATTTAATAGTTTAAAAGCATTTAAAAGCATTATTAATCTTACTGTGACTATATATCACCAAAATTTAGAAAACATTTGTAACACATACAAGTAATTTAATTTATGAATTTACATGCGTTAATATTTACAAATATATTAAGCAAAATATTCACTGATAACATTACATAACATTGCATGCAAACAATTACCTTGCAATATTACCAATATATTTTTAGTAAATAAAAACGTGTTAAACTTAGAATAGAATTTATAGTTTCTTTCTGCTTTGTACTCATTTTCTTTATTTTTTTAGAAATAACAAAAAGTTATCGTGTCACTCGTTCTTGTTTATTTAAGCAGCTTCAATTTTTACACGTGTTTCAAGCGATTTTACCAATTAGAGATAAAACACATCAGCACTTGAATGCTTCATCTGTCTCTTTTTGTATTTACTGCGACGCATAATAAAATAATTTAGTTAGTTTTTTGTAATAATTACAGACTTATTACTTAAACAACTGGAAACAAAACATTGCTTAAAAAATTACTTTTACATATTCAAGATTTACAATAATTTTATATTTTAGAATTTACTTTTCTCGTTGAAGTTTCATTCACGTAGCATAGATCTTATTAAATGGATATTTATTTTATTACAATTTTAATAATTTCGTTATTTTTTCTTTAGACGACTTATGAAGTTTAAATGCAAAAATATAAAATTAAACATTTTTATGCCTTTTTTTTCTCTAAATATCACTAGTTTATTCTTGTAACTGTTTATTTAATATATATAATTTTTATAAGTTTATTTAATACAGTACTTTAGTAATAATTCTTGTTATATACAATAAAATATATAAATAAATAATTCAAATTAAATTGAACCTTTACTAAATCATGTGACATCTATTACTTAATTCGAAAAATAAAAGAGTTTGATGCATTACATCAAAAAATATTGGAAAACGATAAAACTTAAAAATGTTGAAACTAATAAAAATATCAACTAAGAAGCATAACCAAGATACACACAAAATTCGGTGTAAAATGTGTGGTTTAGATTGATAATAATTTTTGTTGATTAACTTATGTTAATGTTATAATTACATTTTTGTATAGTACTACTAATAATGTTGAATTTTATATAATGTAGTAAAATATATAATACGTATAATAAGAATGTTAAGAAAATATAAAATATTGAAATAAAGTGACGAAGAATGTTATCTGCAAAAATTACATCTAGATTATTAAGATCATAAAGAGCTTGTAGAAAATAATAACATTTTTTTCTGATAAATATAAATTTATTAAATATTAACTTCAATACACCATTTTTATTAACACGGTTTAGTGAGCATAATCAAAGCCAATTTAGGTTACATACAATATAACGTAACTTTATTTCATGGTACTTTTTCATATTTTTTCATGTGTAACAATCATAAAATTCATATTATTTTTATTACGTTTGAGTTTTATGGATTTATTTTGTTATGTTTATCAATTATACTAAAATTAATTACTCAACGATTATATAATCTAACATCGCATAGTCGAAAATATATTATAATGAACTACTTAATTTTCTTATAGTTGATGAGTTGATAAGTGCTTTTATTCGATACAAATGAAATAAAATATGACATAAATTTGTACTTAATTAAATTTTCTTATTAAATTTATTATTTTAAGTTGTTTTATATTTTCTTCTTAACGATTTAAACACAATTGAATTAAAATTTCAACATTATTGCCATGCGTTTTTGAAGTTATATAAACTTCGTACTTTATATAAAAAGATCGAAAGACAATGAAAAATATATAAAGTTATATAAAAGTAAAAGTTTTTACGTTTATTAACTATTTTATACATTTCTTTAAAAATAATTAATATAGTTCTTCACATAGCTTTATTTGGTAAATATGTTAAATGCCATGTTTGCTTCAGCAGTGTTTTCCAGATTTTCAGGACTTTATGTTTACTTTATGTAAAAGAATAGTTGTAAATTTATTATTCAAAGTATTGCCCATCACTAGCCACTACTTTCTCACGTCTTTCGAGCAGCATACGAATCTTGCATCGGAAAAACTATTCATCTTTTGAGGTGATCCACATATCGATCCATTTTTTGACTTCATTATAAGAACATAAATGTTGGTCAATTAGGCCGCGTGCCATTGATCGGAATAATTGATAGTCAGAAGGGGTGCGAGGTCTGGGGAATATGGCGGGTGAAAAAGCACTTCCCATTTTAACGTTTCCAAATATTTTTTTATTGACTTTGCGATACAGGTTCGAGCATTCTCATGTTGCAAAATCACTTTACTGTACCTTATTAACTGCTGTTCATACAGATCGCCCGTGATTGTTTTAGCTGATTCTAGTAGCTCATAATATATTACACCGAGCTGGTACCACCAAATACAGAGCATGATCTTGGAGCTGCGAATATTCGATTTGGCTGTCGACATGAATGCATAGCCAGGAAGTTCTCATGATCATTTTATCCACTGGGGGTTATCATAATGAACCCATTTTTCATCGCCAGTCACAATGCCATGCAGAAATCCCTTCCGTCTTTGCCTATCAAGCAGTTGTTCATAAGTCAACATACGTCGTTGAACATCTCCCGGCTGTACGGCACACAATTTCCTTGTCTTTGAATTATTCCCATGGCTTTGAGTCGATTCGAAACGTCTTGTTGAATCACTCGTAATGATCCTGCCAATTATAGTTCAGTTTGACAGGAGCATCAAGTAATGCCTTCAATTCTGCATCTTGGAAAATCCATTCTCGTCCATGGCCATGTCGGTCTTCGATGTCAAAATCACCGTTCTTGAAGCGTTTAAACCACTCATAATATGTTCCTTCACTAATAGCGGTCTCACCATAAGTATTTGAGAGCATTTGATGAACCTCAGCTGCAGATTTTTTCATATTAAAATAGATAATTAAAACCTTCCGAAAATAACGAGAGTTTGGCTCGTAACTGGCATTTTTAATGAAGAATAACTTTATGACTTATGATACACAAATTGATTACTAATTTGATAGGGTTATGTTGACAAATATCCAAATTGTAAAATATGACGTCTACATTTGTTTATTTCCACCACCACTAAAGTCATATATAGAAGTACTGCGGAAGCAAACTTGTACGCATAATATTTTTAAATAAAATTAGTTTATTTATTTGAAATATTTTATTTACAACTAATTTAAATCGTATAATTATAAATTAAAAAATGATAAAAAATATTGTTTTGTATATTTTATTTAAAAATGAATTTAACTGCAAACAATGTGTGTAAAGTTTCTTTTTAATGAAAGAGCATGTAAAAAATGATTCAAAAATATTAATTATAGAATTGAATTTTATTTAAATAATGTTATTTTTTAACACGTATTCAATGCAAATGTATAATATATTATATCATATATTAAATCATCACTTTTTAATAAATGCATTTGCACGTAATATATTAATCATAAAAATAATAAAATTACGAGAAATAACTGTATTATGATTCATAAATTAATGGATCGTCATAATTTCGAATAAAATATAAAAGGTTCAATTAAAGAAAAAAAATAGACTGTACACTAAAACTTCACGGAAAATAAGAAGTACAATTTTGTTGAATAAGAAACATGATCTGTAAGATAAAGATTTGTAAAACTTCAATTGTTCATGTAACGTTTTCAAAACTAGCCAAAACTTAAAATTATATACTTCATTAGTTTTTTTTCATTCGAATATTCATTCGTTTAATTAGAAATATTGTTCTTTGGAATTTAATTACTTGTAATTTAATTTATTATATTTTTATCATTAATAGGGTCTAAAATTTGTAAAAAATTATCTTTGTTAATCCAGGTTTCATCAGTATAGGAATTTACGATTTTTCTCGTATTCTATTAAGTTGTTAAAATATGAGTTTTTGAACTATTTTCTCGTAAAATATTAATGAAAGTAGGTAGCAATTTTTTTCTACAACTCCTCCAAGCATCAGCTATGAAGAAGCAGGTGTCCGCCAATGTCTATAAGTTAATTAATATGATAATATTATTGTTGTCTTGATGATCTTACTGAATTAGTTCACGTAAAAAAAAGTTTATTCTGTCTTTTTAGAGCTGAGATGATTAATGCGTTTAATCAAGGAAGTCACAATTGGCGGTAAATATAAAACATTATTGATTAACCATATTCATAATTTTTGGTTAAGGGTGACATCAAGTGTTACTCAAAATCAATGAAAAATTGAAAACATTTTTTATGTAAATATTTATGTAACAATTATTTACTTTCTTTTTAATTAGATAATACCAAAGTTTTTGGTATTTGGGGCTTATCCTCCACTCTAATCGAGTCTCATCAGCATTATACACATGATCTAAAGCATTACTGCTTTGAAATAGTATTAGATTCTTTAAAGCAACAATAAACTTATTGGTTCATTTAACATCAGTTGAAAGTTTTTCTCCCATTTCTGACAGACAGTTAATTTCGTAACATTTCTTAAAAGTTGAAAAGTTGCTTATCCTTCACTCGCATTAATATCTGGAGATCCACAGGTTTGATTATGAAAGAGTAGAGCTTTTGCACGAAATAATATGCCAGTAACTGGTACATCTAATATGCTTTATTGCAAAAAACAGTAATACAAAACTTTTTCGAAAGACAATACATTTTTATTTTTTTAGTTCGCGTACTTCTAAACTTAGATTATTTAACTGCATATTAATTTTACATTGTTCGTGTTCAGTGATAATTTTAATCTTGCGAGTCGAAGTGTAGCTTTCGCATTTTATTTATTACCCTTTCAAAAGATGATTAATACATTTTAAATATTTATAATGAAATTTAATTAATATTTCAACACTCGTTCAACTAAACAGAAGAATTGTTTACTATTAAAGAAGGAACGGTAATTATTCAGTTACCCCCCCCCCAACTCACCTGTGATATATGAAATTAATGTATTTTTCGACGCTGATTAAAAAACTCTTAATGATACATACGGCGGAAATGAACGGTTCTCCAGATATTTGCGATTTTTTGTCC
>JABFOX010003798.1:0-10013 GCA_022817665.1 Axea sp. ZL-2020
TTGCCAATTCTTCTTGCATCTCCCATGGATTTCCTCTCACTAACGCTTCTAAATAATGGATCTATAATATTCAGTACTAACTAAAACAAACTCGGTCACTAACGTCCAAATCACTTGTTTTGAAATGTTGAACTCAGTGCTCGTGAGCACTGAAGATAACAATACCTTCGTCTGGAACAGTCCAAATCGATTCATATGGTTTAACTGTTTTATCCCAATAAAATGTAGATTGAATATAGAGTTGAATTATCGATTAAAATGGATAAAATTAAAAACACTAATTAACAGTGCAATCCAATTTCAAGATTTGGATTGTTAGATAGAAATTTAAATAATTTTAATTATGCGCAGTGTTAAATCTGTGAAATGTTCAATTTTACATAAGGGAAAGTCGGTGCTTTACACTATCCATAAGTTTCACAATTTAAAAATAATACATAAATCTTGTGATGAGTTTCAGTAAGTAATTTCGTAAGGCTATTACAATTTCCCAAGTAGAATAACAGTGAACGCGTTCAATTTATCAGTGAAAAAACATTCAAAAAATCTGTAAATCCCTAAAAACTGGAAAATTTGATAAAAATAAAAAGTATTGAGGACTTTGTGTATTTAAAATATATCCAGTAGTCAAGCTTTACAAGAATGTGTTAGAAATTATTACAAAGTTGTGTCTTCTTCTTTAACATTGAATAATTATAAAAAGAGAATTAAATTCTGTATATATTTAGCCATTAATAGGGTTTCACAAATTTCCAGAGATTTAACACTCCTGACAAACTATTCAATAATTGTTAAATGTTCAATTTCAGACTTCTTCGAGCACACTTTCCAGATTTTCTGAAATTCGCTTGCACCAAGACAGTCATTAAATTTACTAACTTATTCAAACTTCATTTAAATTTTCAAAAATAAATCAATAAGCGTCTTTATAAATTTCATTATATTTAGCACATTTAATTGTTTTGCATGAAACACCATAAAACCATAAATCGTGAATCGACGCCGATCAAATCCAGTTAAGTTAAAGAGATGTCATTTAAAGTACTATTACTTTTGCCCTTTTTGTATCGTTATTGCTTAGCATAAAATGAAATCAGACTTCTTTCTTCACATAAACCGAGCGCACAGAGATAGAAACGGAAGGTTAAGAACGATTAAATTCTGTTTATGTTAAGATGATTTTGTTCGCGTCAACAGAATTTCATTAAAGCCCGCTTCTCTTCTATTTACACGGAATTATGTAAATTTACACGAGGTTCGCGTCATAATTATAAGTACAAACGTTCGAAATTATTATATAAGATTCAAATTTTGTATAAACGACGTTTTGTATAAACCGTGCATCACTCAAAATACATACGCAACAAGAAATTCTTAGTGCATAAAATGAGAATCATTGGAATGCAACATTTCACGGCATTGCGCGATATGCCCGTAAAAAGTTTTTTCAACATTTAAAACACATTAAAACGGCAATTCCATCTCTCAAGTTTCCTGAATCCTTTTTTTTTTCCTCGAAAGGGGAAGCGCGATCGGAAAATTATCGCGGAAAAATGGCCATCAGCTGGCAATAATTTTTTCATTTGCATCCAATAGCCCTCGATGATTCGTTCCGTCGAATGCAAGATTAAGTGAGCAATTTCGAAAATGATTTTCATAGCATCAACCGGTGATCCCTTCCAACTAATCTGGTAACGAATTTCCAACAAACGAACATCCATTGTCGTCGAATAAGTTGGAATTGCATTCGCCGAACTCGACAAGCCGCTCACTCGTCGATTAATATTCAATGAAACACTCGGAAATGATGCTTCTCAATTTCGCAAGGTACCTAATATCATAATTGAATCAGTTAACCAAGACTTTCACCCTCGTCGGCTGGTCGTTGCTCGCGACAAAGGCGGCGGCTCGCGTTCTGATCCAGCTACCAGCAGTGTATTAACTTCGTACGCTCGTATGGTCAAAACCAGCCGATTATATTTGCCAAGTTTGGCAACGATCGGCTTAATTGAAAGGACCCCGATAATTTAATACGCTCGCGTGACAAAGCCGGTTTCCCGCGCAGTCAAATAAATTCCGAGACAGTGCGACCGCGAAAAAAGTGCACAAAATAGAAAAAAAAAGCCTCGTTGGCGAAGCGTGCGCGCACGCACGCACAAACAAACAAACAAACAAAAAACAACGCGCACGCACCGGAAGCCGAATTCGGTTTTGATTAATGACTTTGATATTCGATCCGCATTAGTTTAACTAACGAGGAGTTCGTTTCCGGACAAACGTCCATAAAAACTCTTTATTACGGAATTCTTATCGCGTTTCATCACTGCTATTGCCATTTCGGACGTTCCGTTAAATAACGGGATCATTATTTTCGTTTAACAAAAATAAAACGAAATAACGACCGACAAAGGGAGAGAAAAAGAAAAGGTTACGCGAAATCAAATTACTTGACAATGTTTTACGGCATTTTTATTGGCCAGAATAAAATTAATGAATTATTGGAACGTGGGATTAATATATAGATAATGGATTTTTTAACGATTTGGATTTAGCAGTCAAATGTGAAGAAAGTCGTTAGAAGGAATCTTTTTGCGACGATATGTACAAGTTTTATGTACCGAGGAACACTAAAAATGCTTGTATCCATGATTAAATTTTCATTATAGAAGCATCATTTCCTTTGTAAGCGCGAGAATAAATGATACCCTGCAAGTTACCATGCATGTTAATGAAGAGTAGAATATTTTGATTTAGATTTGGACGTTGGACATTAATGCCTTTATCTTTTTAAGTAGAAACACAATTACAATTGCGTCAAATTAATTGCATATTCGTTTTCATATAACATCTTTTTAATATAATATTTGATTTATAATAAACGTAAGAATTGCTGATGAATATTTCAATCATTTTTATTTCTTACGAAATTAACGTCTAATTTGATTAAAATTATTTAACTTTAAACATCGATGACTTTTATCTCCTAATTAATCAACTTAGTTGTTCTTTTAATAGCGAGTGATGATTATTCAACATTTTTAACTATCGTAAAATATCTTTCTTACAGTTGCGCGTTGAAAAAAACTATTCATTGAAATGAATAAATTATTTCTTCATTTGAATTATTGATCTTATCTAAAATGAAAATGCACACCTGTTTGAGCATAAAAATGTACGTAAAATAAAAATACAATTAAGATTTAAGATAATCAAAGTTAATATAAACTATGTAAATCAACCAAGTCCATCACACGGATTCTTATCTCTTAAAAGTAACAATAATTGAAAACAAATCTGACGACTTGTATAAAGATAAACAACAAATTTAATATTAATAAAGAAATTAACGGGAATTTCTCCGAGGTACGATACTGACAATGATTTAAATCATATTTTAACATTCAAACGTTCAAATGAAACAGCACTAAAGAATCATAAAGTTACTTTGCATCACTTCCATTATAGAAAGTCATTCTTAAAGAAGGAAAAAAAAAGGCTTCGATATTAAGTAAAAATACTGGTATCGAATATTTTACTTTGATCCAATACTTGCATTGGCGCAAAATCTATGTCACATGCTACATCAGCAGATACAGAGTCATATTTTTACTGTTCAAATTGAATAATGAAATCCTATTCGAACAACATTATCGATCGGATTGCAAAGTAAATTTTGATGGTGTTTCCCGTACCAGATGCGACGGCGATTGCTTAACAAAACAGGATGAAAAATTGAATTCCAACGGCGCAACAAAGTGCTTCGGAGTAGAAGTACGTATCGATGGGTAATTAGTGTGTTATTAACGGGACGAATTATAACTTCGGCTCGGAAGAACAGCTTAATAGGATATTAAGCGACGAATTGAAAAGCGCGATTGTGGAAATTAGAAAATTAACTTCCAAGATTTCACGGATTCGAGGTCACGCTACCGCCGTGGACGATGAAAATGCGAAATCATCGATTAATGTTAATCGGCGAAGAACTGTCATAAAAAAGATGTCCGGAACATTCGCCAAGCAAATCTTTCTGCTGTTAAAGTATAATAAGTTTGCAACGATGTATGAGTGTGTTAAAATATTTCCAACTTACGGTCTCCTTTAAAATGACTTAATTTACATGTACCGAGCTGAGGGATGTCAATGCTTACCTGAAACAGAAAACAGAATACGTGATATTCATCGAGTGTAACGGTGATATAATCATGCATAATTTTAAATAACGTAAAACAAAATTAAGGCAGACGCAATTTTGATAAATTACTCAAAGTTACGCTTCCCTCCAAATTCTTTATTGTTGTGAAAAATATTGTCAACAAATGAAAATGAGTTTCAGGGAAATATCTCTTCCTGATAAATGCACGTCGCTTCGCAAACATTCACTTATAAAGCACTGCAATTAAAGAAAGTTCATTTGTGAGAGTAATTTTAACTTGGCTTTCGTTAAAGCGACGGTAGCTGTTCGCAAATGCGCGAAAATTTTATTTACTTCAGCGATGATAAAACTGGCACAACAATCTGGATTTGCTCTGATAGGACAAAATCTTTGACTGCTGTAAAATAATCAATTGGAAAGTCGAAACTTGTCAGAAATACAAACAGTATGCTCCATAACCTGATTGAAAAGCATTTGAGTATTATCATACATATACATATGGATGCAAGAACATTCAAATGAAAAGATATTGCTGAAACAAATAATCTATAAATTATAGAAACCAAGAGAAATGATGTTCGAATGTAAATCGTGTTATTGTATTTAAAGCAAAATGTTTAAAACAACGCGTTATTCGTTTCTAATTCATCAAAATTCTGACTGACTCTATGAGCATGAATTCATTGTAAAAATGTCATAAGCATTTTTGTACAATGTTATATTTTATTCCTTTTCATTCATAATGTTATTTGCTCGTAAAATAACTCTCATTTTAACTTATCGCTAGTACGTCCGCTGTACTATGTGGAGATATATTATTGTTATTCTTTTCTATTAATAACCATTGCATTTTATAAAATATATTAAATATTCATTTCTTTCATTCACGCACAATAACTAAATGACATCAGTTCGTGTTTTGTCGTAGAATTTTAATCGGGATACCCAACTCAATGATTAAAATAATATGATATATAAATCGCGAATCACGTGCGAAAAGTCACAGCTTCCGGCGTCGCGGTCCATAGAAAATGTAGGTTAATGAACAATTTAGCGTATTTGCATCACAAAAACTGTTCGGCAAGCGTTGCTTTTCATTGTCGCCAGCATGTTGCGGACCTTTTCGCGAGCATCACGCGATTCAAGTATCAATCAACTTTCGTATCGCGATACCGTGAAGTGTGTGGATGCTTTTAAGCTGACAAAAACAGGGTGCGGGGGGGAGCGGGTACTTTCGGATCTTTCTCCGTTGCATCGTTCGCGACAATCTAACGTCAAGAAACACGTGCACAGCATTAATCACATGACTAATAGGCCGAGCGGTCAAATTGTTTCGTAGGAAGCTCGAGATTGTTTTTTTTTTTTTTAAGAAATTTTGCACGATTGATGTTTTTCACAGTGTACTGACTTTGAGACAAATTTATACTGAGAATCTGTGAGAACAAATTTATAAAGACTTGTAAAACAGCTGTAAAGTACACTTGTTAAAATGATTAACATTTCCATACTAAATAATGGTTCTTACACAAAATAAACAATTCCACAAATTTGAGATAATCCGTTCCAATGATAAAAGGTATAAATTATCGGCATTTCATCGTTTTAAACTACTAGCATAGTACTTTATAATTTCTAAAATTACAATTTATATTGTAATTACAAATAAAAGACGATAAATTTCTTGAATAAGATTATGCGTGAGGTGTATGAATATAATTACAAAGCATTTATATTCATGCATTGACAACGTGTTAGTTCGCATACATAAACGTTACTTCGTTTGAGCAAGTCGGGTCATATAAATAAGCTTTATACTCTATTCGAATAATTTATTTAATTTATTATACGTCATCGCTGTCGATATTTCAGATGGCATTCAATCCATCCTTTTTCATGATGTCAGACAAATAAATATGCATTAGTGATACTTTCACCTAAATTTAACTCGATGCGATAAGAAGATGTGATTTATATGACAAGCATAAATTCTAAAGTAACGTTTCTTTTTCTTTTAAATTGTACCATAGCGTTTCAATTAAATCACTCTAAAAATTACACTCGCGGAATATTCATATTTCAAAAATTCCCCGCTGCGGAAATAAGTTTGAAATATTTCAGATCGATTTGTCTTTGTGTTGCTTGAAAAAATCATTGCACGTGTGCAATATCGTGAACAAATTTGAAACGCATTTTTCGACAGAAATAAACCCCGTCCCCCACACCCCGAGAACGCAAGTTGCTTCAGAAAAAAATTTGACAGTTCAGAACAATTATTCTTACGGTTGATAATTGCCGACCGTGAAATTTTAATGCCGGAATATGAGTGGTTCGAAAAATAATGGAAGCTAATCGCGTTTGTATCTCCTTATTTCGTTCAGTTTGCTCGCGCGGTGTAATGTTTATAAACGATTGAGTAATTCCTTTTCACGGTTTTATTGTGGTTTAAATTTAAAACATTTTACCAAAATGCATGAAAACATTAGACGAAAATTGCGAAGCAGTCGGTATAAGAAACAAGTGGACTTTGAAGATCCAATATTCGAAAATTCCGTGCAAGAAAAGTATTTGCAATTTCATAAAATGAAAAATTATTTGCAGACAGCTGTCGATACAAATACAATACAAATGTTCTGTTCATTTTTGTAATTTTTTATTAGGGATATAAAATTCCGTAATGTTTTATTACGGATAAAAATGCCATTTCCCTCGGTAATATTCAATAAATGTACTGTCATGTCTGAATTATGTATTTGCGTTGTGCTGTCAATTGTGTTTAAATGATATTAATATCGAAATTTATTTGAAATTAAAAATTCGACTCAACAGTGAACGTGTAGTTTTCAACGTTCCTGTGTTGAAAAACGTGAAAGTGAGACACCGATCGACCAATATTTTAATACAATAGAATTTTACGTGCTATATCGGCGAATTATCATCGTTGAAAAATCATCACGAAAACATTTAAAACAATTCAAATTAAATTTATTGCATCATGAATAAGTGTCGATAATACCCATTAATTTTAGTAGATTGTTATTGGAAAGTAGCTATAAATCTGACTTTTTTACAATTTATAAGAATCCAAATCTTGCAAAGAGTTTAGTTTATAAGTCATCTTTATTATACACTAAACATAGAATTCAATGGTTTGTTATATTCGCGGGGATAATCATATTATTTATTTATACTTATATAAATATCCAAGAATATTTAAATAAGATTTTGGAAGTTGTCGAATTAATACGTCATGCATAAAAAAAATTATTTTCCGTTACTTTACAACATTATAAATAAAAAATTCTATCTTTCACACGTCTCGATGTATTTATTACGGTTATATATAAATAACATTTTTCATAAAATAAATTTCGTGTAGCGTTAAAAAACTGACACTGATTAACACAAATTAAATGAATTAATAATAATAAGAATTTCTACGAGTTCATTATAATTTAAAAAATTATGAAAGCTGACAATGTAATATTAAATTGAAGAATATTTAATGCTATTATAATTATATATGTAAGAATACACAGAAATATTGAAATCATCGACTGTATTTTCTATCTTCTATAGTCTTGTGTAAAATAAATAATAAAACAATGGCCATTCTAATGAGGTTGAAACAAATTGTCGTAGATACATTTTTTTCTTTTTATTTTATTCATATATCCAAAAACATTCCTGAACATTCACTAATGAAGGGATAAAAGCTAAGTGTAAGCAAACGTTATTCAATTTTTCATTCAAATTTACTTAATGGAAGAGAAAGTTTGCTAAATTAATTAGCGCAATTTTTCATTATTTCAATAAATTTTAATGGAATGTTCATTAAAATTTGCTACATTTTTTCTATCCTTCTATTAGTGCAAACCGTGTAATGTTGGCAGCAATATCAATAAAATTAATAAATCTTTTTCACTGTACATGGACGTTCTTACGAAGTACCAAGGAATACGTGTATTAAATGCCTTCTACTCGAGAGTATGCTAACGAAATTCCAAATTTACGACGTTTATAATATTTATAATATGCAGTACTTTCTGTATTAAAAATGAAGCAAACTTTTACGGATTCTGATTCCATAGTTACATTAATGTTAACAAATATTTTAAAATATCAGGAATGTCTAATATAATTTTATTACCTCACCGAAGAAATATTTAACTAAATTGAAATAGATCTTAAAAGATATGACATTAAATCCACTGTACATCTTACCTCATGATTTAGCATCAAATTTTATATTAAATTTAAAAGTTTAATATCTAATATCATGTTGGAAATTACATTAAATTTTATGTAAGTTTATTGAAAGAGAAAAACATTGAATAAAATTAACTTATAGCAAAAGTTTAATCTAATATTAAATCTCAAAAAAAAAAAAAAAAAAGTCATATGTGTAGGGTGTAAGAACTCATACAGACTCAGTATAAAATATTACATAAGATCCAAAGAGGAAATTACCAAAGTTCATAGCTTTATACGAACAGAGCTAAGTTAGAAATGGTAACATTGATCATTCTATGGATCGAAATTATTGTCGGTATTAAATCAAAATGATTGTCTTATACTCATATAATCACTCGTGTCAATATGTCAACTTAATTTACAGAACGAATAAAGACTTTTCATAATTTAAAGGCGTAATTCAAATCCCACTGAAGACACATTATTTCCAGTTAAACAAGTTCTATTCGTTTAAATTATTTAGCATTGCAATAGTAGGTTGACATATTTATCCAAACTTATTGTTATTTACGATAAAAAAAAAAAACAAACAAAATAAAATGAACGCTAATGTTGCCTCACTATCGGTTAAAGATGAATGTTCTGCACCAGTTTTGTTTCACTGACTAAATTAACTATGAATCTAATAAAAATGTTAAATTATACGAATTAGTTTTAAGGGGAGAATTTTTCTATTCCTAAACAATATTTTTTCATTGATGTTATTTCGTAAATATACAGTATAAATACAAATGTACTGTAAAATAAACCATTTTTTTCATTCCCGCAATTTAGCCTCGTAAAAACACATAATTTAGCGTTATAAATTTACTTCAAGTTAATAAAGAAAGTAAATATTCAACTGTGGATAATCACGATCCATCCCCTTTAATTTCGACGCGACGGATCATTTATATTTTGGTATAGCTTTGTCTGACGGATGGTATGGTAGTGGTTTTCATGGGTGTACGATACTGAAACTTTGATCGCCCCAGTCAATACCGTCGGCTGATTCTCCTACGTGTTTGCATATCAAAAATAAGAAATTCAAGATTGCATAATAGTAGTTTCGCGTTATTCGCAATTTACATCACTGTATCGATGGTACCATAAGAAAAGCCTCCTGTTGTAATAATGCAAAAACAATCGTGTAGTTATATTTAATTCCTCCTTCTTTGATTCGCATCATTATAACAAACGATTTGAATTTGCCTGTAAATACCCTTCCACCGACATCTTTTACACTGTTCAATAAATTTCAAAAACGAACAGTAATTTTTATTTATCAACCCTTGGTTGACCAAATGTTGTATAAACATATTTATTTCAATAGAAAGTCAGCAGAGCACATAGTTTAACGGGCATCACTCCATTATGTATTTTTCGTTTTTCTTTCTATCTTTGTTTTTCTTTTTTTTTTTGTTTTTTTTTTTTTTTTTTTTGTGTTTGTATTAAAAAAAAAATCCCGATAAACGAAACAAGTTTTTTTTTTTTTAAACATTGTTTGAAATTTAACGCCATAACATAATTTATAGTTGGAGGTTTATCTTCATACTTAGACCGGAGTGGCACCCGATTCCATACCCTGCTAATTTCCAAGTACTCTTCCCTTTCCTTCTTTTAAATACAA
>JABFOX010003799.1:0-10013 GCA_022817665.1 Axea sp. ZL-2020
TTGTTAAAATAAAGGAATATTGTAAAATTATATTTTAATAAATATATTATAAATGTTATTTTAATTCCAAATAAAACTGTGTAATATAATTTTAAAATACATTTAAAATAAGAAAAGTTATTAAAATTTTATTGAACAAATAGAAAAACTGACTATAAAGCTAAGAAAAAAAATTCAATTTTTTTTCTTTACACTTAAATTTTTTTAAATTAAAAAAAAAAAAAAAAAAAAAAAAAAACACTTTTATGCATCCAAAAAGTAATAATAATTGTTATTAAATTTAATTGCGTTTTAATCTACAGTAACATTACTTTTATATTAGTTAAATTTTCAGTCATTTAAATATATCACATGAAATAAATATTTGTCTGATAATTTCTATTCAAATGCATCACAATATTTTATAAAAATGTTATTTGCCAAAAAGCATATACCTGACAGTTTTTTTTAACTTTTGTGATATTTTGAACTACAAAGTAGATGTAATTAATGGTTCCCGAGAACTTTGAATCTGCACAGATTATGTAGAAGTGTATAATTTTATGATACTAAAGTCTTTGAAATAGAAAAGAAATAAAAAATTATCGTGAATTTATTACGATGCAAAATGGAAAAATAACGGACCCACAGTATGCAACCGGTTCTAGGATATTCTGAAGCACAATTTGTGTCCTTTAAAAATCCTCCTTGTTTTCTTTCTCTGAAACAAGTTCTATAGTATCAGAAACAAGTGAATAGCATAAAAATGCACTATAGAATGCTCTTTAATGGTCCTAAATTTAAATAAAAAAATATTATTGAATGTAATTTAAGGACTCATAAAATGTATAACATATTTTTAGAAGTAGACAAAGTAAATAAATAAAAAAATTAAATAATTCGTGGAGATTTTATAATTTAATTATTTATTATATATAATAATTTAAACTGTTGTATTTCAAAATTTATTTAAACAAGTTAATATTAAATATTCCTAATTTATTTAAGTAAATTAATGACTGAAAAATTGATTAAAGCAATTTTAATTGCAATTTTTCTTTTGAAAGTGAATTAGATTAAATACAACAGAATTGATAAATGACAACCGATGTTTTAATGTGAAACTAATAAATATTCGAAAATGTTACACTTAGTTAACATTTCATTAAAAATAAAGATAATATAGATAATATTTATTAAATTTTCGTAATCAGAATTGTGAAAAGCACGCAAAATATTATATAAATATCGTAAAAATGAACATAAATTTTATGTAATATAACAAATAGGATTTTCTTTTTTTTAAAATAATACAGTGAAGCAATAATTTCCTGAAGAATAGAAATTGACTCATCTATTAAAACATTCTTTTAAAATTAATAACAAATAATTTATCTGTCTTAATATCGAGTTGGATGTTAAATTTAAAATTAAAAATTACTAGTAAGTAATAATAAATTATTTAACAAGCATAATAAAACTGTGACAAACATATTTGTCACAGAAGTATATTTACTTATACTGAGTATATGTGGCTAAGCATAAAAGTATACTAATTTAAAGGAAACACAAATACCTGAAAACATTTGAAATACACAATTTACCTATTAATAAGTAGCTGTTTTACTATGAACTGTATATATTTTGTGCTAGTGTAACAAGTCAGAAGCGAAAAATTGCACAAATTTAAAGCAGAGTTTATATTTCCGTTTGTTTTAAGAACCGCAACTTCTCACAGAAATTTGGATTCTTCAATTTCCCAACGGATAATATGACGAAACTGATATTGCAAAATAATTTTTTTTCTGCTCTTTAAAGAAGAAAATGAAATACATTTGCGTTACGGTGCTATCATTGTGACTGAAAGGGGCAACGCGAATTAAACGTTACTTCGCAATGTTCTCTTCTGCACTCAATGTGGAAATAGTGAATCAAGTAAACGCTCCGTGCAGTGAAATGTCTAATGACATAACAGTGGGATGAATCAAAGTACAGCGTTACTCGAAATCCGTGTCATTTCGAGTATCGTAATTCATTTTCGACGTGTATTTATGGTACCGTAATACTCTGAATAAAACTAAGAAGCGTAACACCAGACAGACCACTTCTTGACGCATCAACGCGTTTATTACGTTGGTTGCCGCGATATCCCTGCAATTAGAGAGAACAATAGAATGACCAAGCAAAGTAATTATCCGACAGAAGGGAACGTCACCAAATTAAACATTTACTCAGGATAATATTAAGTGTTTCACTTTTGATTCTTCAAGTTTGTGCAATCGTTCAGGAAGCACTCTGATTTATGAATCTGTTATTAAATTATTCTTTAGTAATTCAATTTAACTTAATACGAATTTCAAACTTAATTCCTGATTACCTAATGTCTTCCAGGTTTTTCTGAGTTAATTCATTTTTACACGTTACATTATTATATTTGTATAAATTAAACGGCAGGGATAGAAAATGTATATGCTTTGCTTGATATCCTTATCAAAAAATACGAAGTATATTTTTGGTGCAATGTTTTTGTTGATTGAATATTAATTGTGGAGGTGTAAAAAAAGCAGTAAAAATTTATTATTAAATAAATATTTTTATATATATAAACTTAAAAATGTCAAATTTAAATTTGCTAATTTAAAAAAATGTCAATATTAAATTTGCTATTTTGAAAAGAACATTGTATTCGTGTACCAAAAATTATGAAATTTTTGTATACTAAAAATATTTACAGTGATAGTATATAGTAAGTATACTTACTAATTTATTGTATGTAGTGTACTTCATTAGTACCAAGGGTATACAAGTGTAACAAAAACCTCGCTTGACCAAATTTGTACGAAGTTTTTATAAATTTGATAAAAAGTGTATACCAGTTTGTATTTTAAGTCACGCCCTTTGACGATTGGAAACAATTTTTAAAACAACGAGAGTATGTGCACTCTGCGTTATTTCACGTCAATTTTGATTGTGCTGTCTATCTTCGAAAGATCGAGACCTAAATACAAATTGATATGAACTTTTTACGAAAAGAATGAGAGCTTTGTGCAAACGTCATACAACAGAATTTCTTACTGTGAGTTATACAAAAATTACGTAGTTTAATTACAGTATTAATAAGATATTTAATTAAATTTTATTTGTACAATGCTATACTAAATTGTCAGTAAATTCGTAATAAAATTGTAAGACATAGTTTTGCATTACATTACCAAAAAATAGCTTTGCAAAGAAAGCAACATGTTTTGCATATAAAAACATAAATACAAAATACAGAAAAATGTATTTGTTTATATACTCTCGATATTATTTTTTTTAAACATAGAAATAGCTCGTCATCTAACAGTGACTGCGCCACTTGTCGAAATAAGTTTTACAGTAAACTTAATGAGTGTTTTTAAAGCTAATAATTTTGTTTCGAGTGCTTCAAATTGCATTAATGTAATGAACATGACATTTTATTATGCATTACATAACAAATCCAAATTTACAACGTAAAATGTATAACCAATTACCACAATAATTTTTATGTAAAATTAATCACATTAATATGTAAAAATTAATTATATATATTTATAAAATTTAGTGTGACTAGTGAAATATTAATTGAACACTTATATTTCAAAAGTTATATATTAAGTGTAATGATTAAACATTATCAGTTAATTTATGAAATTCACTTACATAATTTAAATGTATTTCATTAATACAAAATTATAAAAATACTCATTAGAATTTTATAATTAAATTTTCATTGTTAAACATGAGCGCTTAAAAATGATTATTTTTGTGAAATTAAGAAATTTGATAATACATAGAGGCATTGTTTACAATCGATACAGTGCATAATAGGATGAGTTATTGAGGAAATAGTGTCGTTGTACGTGTTCAGTTTGGCAAATCGATAGAGTCCCATACATAGCCTCGAATTAGAAACTACATAAAAACTTGTACAGTGTTTTTTACCATTTATGCAAGGGAATCCGTAAGAACTAAGGAAATGGAATACGTTATATTTTTGTCAATCGAATTGCAAAAAGTAAAGCCAAATGTTTTCAGTTTGAAAAACGATTGAATAAAAAAAGTTTCTCGAACATAAAGGGAAATGAATTTGCGTTTCAGAAACGCAACATTCGATCCAACACGAGGCTTTTAACGAAAGAAGGGTATGCGTGCCATACTTTTAGTGTAACGCGATCAAATGCACTGCTGCGAAACCAATCCCGCATTCCGATGTCGCGTTTATATTAACATTAAATCAAGAGCAAAAGCCCGACGATGACGAGGGCAGCGAGTTTTTCGTTAAACAGCAGGTCCTTACTCGAATTCTATTTGGGACGTTCTCTTTGCGAGAGCGTGGTATGTACCAGAATGCGAGTCAGCTCGCGCACAGTGGCAATTGAGTCGATCCGATCTTTCCTCACGAAAACCGATTATCTACAACGAGAGAAATCTTATTGTGTTAAGAAATCGCTATTTTGCATTTAATAAGAGTCGTATGGAAAGAAATTGTACTAATAAATAGCTGTTGTGAGAAATCGATGCGAATACATAAGATTTGTAATTAACAGTATTTTTATGTTAAAATGTTAATGTTAACAAGAGCATTCTTTGTAACATACCTCTTGCGATCCTAAAAATGAAGCATTTACGATTATTATCAATGGTATTTAACTATTCATTTGTACACTTTTATCCTTATTAGTGGTAAAGCTTCTCACTTTGAAATACGTGGTTTCTACAATATTTTAATGTAATATTTTATTATTATTATCATAATATTAATTAATATAAATTGATGTAAATTGTTCCTCGGTATACAAGTGACTTTAAATCATTATTTAAAGTTACTTTTAAACGTACAAAAGTTTTTATGGTGTCACGTTTTTAAATGTATAAATGATATCTGCAAGAGTTATACGTAAAGGATGTTAAAATAATACTATCAAATTTTGTCTGATTTCATGATTTTCGAGAATGAAAGTATCGTACTTTTAATTGAGAAATTAAAATGTATCTTTACAATATGAGTAATAAAATTTGGAGTAATAATGATGTACGTTTAAAATTACTTATAATGAATCGTTCTAAAATATTTCTGATGCAACGATTTGAAAGCATAAAAAAAGCTTGATGTATTTTTTCAAATCAAATAAATTATATAATTGCAAAATGACATATTATTATAAAAAATAGTATTCTAATTTGATGCCACAGTCATGATATTTGTTTTTGTTAGCGCAGTTTATAAATTTATGTGGTTGGAAATGAATTTAATTTATGAGTAATGATTTGCAGAATATTAGCATAATATAATAGAGCATAACAGAATATGGATACGGCAATTACTGAACAGTAAAATAATGTAAGGATAAAAGCAAAAATATATGAAACTGTATTGAAGTTCTGATTTATTTTTCGTTTATTTAATGTGCCATTTACTGAAAAGTTTAATAACTTTTCGTTTAATTTTTCACTTATTTCAATATTAATCTTCAGTCCAACAATATTCAATTAGGTATTTCGTTAGATCTACTACTGTATTTATCATCTGTAATATACTTCTTATTATATTTTAAAATAATAAAATAAACAATAATTTCAAAATTACTATAAATTAGAAATAATGATATTTAAAGCATTGCCACAACAACAATAACAATGACCCATCCATCTTTGATACTACAATTTGAAAATGATGAAAAATACAATATTTTAGAATGATATACAAAGTAAAAATGATTTTAAACAATTAAAAAATAACTTTAAGCAATAACGTTGGTATATTTAAAATCATTTACAAAAAATAATCGTTTAATGATTTTATAAAAGTTATTGAACTAGTTTATTTAATATGTAAAATAATAATTCAAAAGAAGTTCCATTGAAAGTGAAGACTTCTATAAATAATTTTCTGTCGTTGTCTTTGGGTCCGAAGAGTACGTGTTATTTCCATCGAATATGCCAGGCAAGATGGCCGAAAAGGACCTTGGCTGCACTTTCGCGAGGACAGGATTTTGCGTTGAATCCTAATGGCTTGCGGGGACACGCTTTTTCTGCACTTTCAAAAACATCCAACGTCTGAATCGTGCATCGCTGTCATTGTCGAGGCACCGATAACTCAAAAAATGTTCAGCAACCGAAGATAAAGAGAATTATGCCAAAATGAAAGAAAAAGGCCAGTTCCTGACTGCCCAGTTCGACATTCTTTACATTCTTCTCATCATTTCAGTTTAAACACAACTTGTTTAATATCATATTTTAAATATATAATTTAATCATTTCGCACAATAATTTTTACTTTCAGTTAAAAAGTTTATAAAAGTTTATAAAAAACACAAATCCAGTTACTTTCAAATTGTTAAAATAAAAATTCTCTTCTTATTGGAATTTCACTTGCGAGATACGGCAATACAAAAATATTCATGAAAATGTATAGACAAAAGTATTCACGCAACCATACAGCATTTTTCCACCAAACATTAACGTCCCCCAGTTCGGCTATTTAGAGGTAAAAACAGGTCAACAGCTTTCCTGAGTACTTTTTTTTTATATTTGTTATGAATGAGAAATTATGCGATAATAAGCGATTTCTCCGAAATGCCGGTGATTTTTTCGATGTTAAGTAACCCTGACGACATAAAATAATAGCAATCATTGCGTTCTAATGTTGCGATAGTTTTTGTTCGGATCAATTTTCTTGTAACGACTTATTTTGTTATTATAAAACTGCTAAACGTATGTTATATAATTGGAACACAACGGTACATTATTCCAATTAATCAAAAATAATTACTTTACTTTTATTGTAAAATAACACATACTTTTTACGTTGCAGTAACGTGAAAAAACAGTTGACGGAACATTCACTCGACGTTCAAACAACTTAAACTACATTAATAAATTTGATTAATTTAAATTAGCGATGAATAAAGTTATTGATAAACTCTGTGTCAAGTTTATTTTAACATTCGAATATCAACAGTGGAATAGTGATAAATGATATATTGAATATGTGAAAAAAGCCGAACATTCTTTAATTCGATAAAATGCGACGAACTCTCTTTTTCGTTGGATTGTGGAAGGTTGCGTGCCAAGGCCAATCATATTATGAGCAGAGCGATACAGATGCTAAGTTTAATAATTTGCTGAAATGTTATAAAACATGCAACCTATCTTGGTATGCTACCAAAACGTGGCTGCAGTGTCACGTATATCCACATTGGTATCCACGTTAACGCATTTACATACGTGAACAGTTTCGGAGATGCGAAATTCAAGGAGAGTAAATTTGAGCTTGACTTTCTCCAGTTTCCTTATAGGTCTTTGATGAGAATAATAATTCATTACAATATTTCGTTATTATATTTTATGCTTTTAAACGAAACGATTAGAGTAGGTATGCCATGGAAATAACTTAATATGTTTAAGCGATTTGTTTTATGTTCATTTTATGTTTACATATGTAACAGTCATTGTGATGTTTAATACATTCAATAGAAAATCTTGCTAAAAAACATCTTTTTAAATGATTTATTATAGTTATAATCAATAATTTAGATACTAACATCATTTTTATATCAGTTGATAAAGTAATCTTATATAAGTCTGTTTAGATCTACTTTCATATCTGGTTAAACTTGGGACTTTTTTCAGAAATATCATATTCTAAGTATTATCTATAACATTGATATTATTAGTTTGAAAAGTTTTATACTGGTATATCAATGTTAAAAACATTTTAAAGAGAAATTTCGGAAATTGAAAAAAAAAAAAATTTTTTTTTTGAAGACACGCTGAATTTGTAATATTTAGCGAAATAAAGCGGTTTCAATTTATTACTATATTTCAACCATGATTCGAAGTGTTACTACCGGAAGACTTAAGATTTATTATAAATCTGTAAGCAACTTAACTGAAAAATTATATTTACTTCCATATTATATCTAGACAGGAAAATCACACATTGAACAAGTTAAATCTATGAATCTGAGGACGTAAAAGTGTTCGTTTTAAGTATCTAACAGTTTTTTTCTATTATTTTATCACGTTTAAGTAATCAATAATTGCTATTATTACTGTATAATGATCATTAATTATAAAGTTATAATGCATGCGAATGAAGAACCTGTATCATTCAATATTCAATAAAATTTAATTAAATGTATTATGATAGAGACAAACTTTTATTGGAATAAAATTATTATTTTTATTTGTGCAATAATGAACTGAAATTTTAAACAAGCAAATGTGATATTTTCATTTCCAGTATTTATAAATTAATTTTAAATAAAGAATTGTTATTATTGCAAAGGACTTATCAATAGCTTGTGGTTGTGCAAACTTCATCGAAAATACAGCGACGTTGATGCATAAATATACAATTCATTTTTATATTTAATGTACTTTTATATATATATTGTAAAATTGTAATTAAATAATTATTCTTCATATTTTATTTCATTATTGTTTTTTTTAGGTTTTTATCGGGATAAGCGGAAAAATCCACATGGACATCATGGGGGTTTCGCAATTCTTCACGATGTGTTAGATTCTTACCAACTAAATCCCTTGTCACTCGACGCATGATCACCCCGGAAACTGCTCTCGTGTTATTTGGAGATGACATCTTTGGCTACAGCTTCCGAAAGTCCATTCTTCGATCCCTGATCTCATCACTCGGTGCTCTTTCAAATACCAAAGAGCTGTCTTTCTTTCCGTTTCTTCGTGCGAAGTACGACACGCACAAATCCAATCGCTATGCACTGCCATTGTCTGGGGCCCAACAACATCACGTCTACGACGGTGTCGAGTGACACGATCGGTCTATTATTATATTTCATTTCATTATAATATACATATAATTAATGGTATATATTATCTCAAAAACAAGGTATCTTAATTTAACAAAGTATGACTAAACGAAATTCTTATTGATAAAGAAGATTAACGAATGATAATAACAATATAAACATCTGTATTGAATTAACTTTTAATCAGTCATGACGAACATCGAATAAATACAAAACTAATATTGATATAATATTGAATCAATGTAGAATTTACGGTGGTAAAAAATTCGGTTAACTCTGAATTAGTATCAATTCAACCAATATTTGATTACAGTTGGTTAAATTAAATGCTATCAGTTGGTAAAATTGGTATACGTATTTAGTTATTGTAAATCTCCTTTGGTACGATTTCAAAATATTCACTTTTTAAATTATAATTAATTTAACTTTATCGCGTTTTCAGTCCTTAAAAAACTCATCATTATTTCAGCGTTAAAGTATGAGTTCTGTTTCATTTCAATTTAATCACATATTTCACGCGTAACATAATGTTGATTCAACGTTGACTTAACACGTATATTTTTAACATCATAAAAAACTATTTAAAAAAGACACATTGCTTAAAATCCATTACAATGAATTTTCCTAACAAACTGTATCCATTCAAAATCAGACCATTCATCTTTTGAAATATTACCAATAAAAAATAATATAATATGTCGGCAAATCATTTCCATTTACAAGTTGTCTTGTTCTTTAAAAAAAAAAAAAGAGTTTAAACAAATATTGAATTAATTCACTTAGGTGTTCGTCTTGGGTGCAAGTAAAATTCAAATGCTACATTAAAATTATTTGCAATAATGTTGCGTTACATAAAGTATTCGAGGAACTGAGCGATCAATATGATTTTTCGTTTGCATTACGGCGATAAGTAAATGTTATAGTTGAACTACAGCGGATCGTGAATGTGGTCCACAGTACCTCGGTTATAACTGATACATCTGACTTTTGAATTTGACAATATATTGACGCTCATTTCACGATAGGCAGAGAATACCGAGAAAGGTCAGTTTCGTAACATTGGGAGTATGAGTAAGTAGAAATCACAAAAGGAAAGGGAAGAGACAGGAGCGGCTTCTGCGCGCCCGTTGACATGCCGTACGAGTTGTATACAAAATACGGTTTCTAATAACCACGTAGCAAGTGATATCAATTACAATTTCTCGCCTCCCGTCTGCACAC
>JABFOX010003800.1:0-10012 GCA_022817665.1 Axea sp. ZL-2020
CAAGTACAACTCCAATTATACTTTTTGGGTAATTGCCAAGAATAAGTTGCATGATTCTCCACCATCCACCAAAACTACTTTAGTTTTTGACAAAGCAGCAATTGTTGAAGATATCAAAGATTTGAGAGTTGTCGAAACGACGAACAATTCCGTGACTTTAGCGTGGAGAAAAGTTCCTAACGCTGACGGTTACACTGTAACGACGAGACCACCAGTGCCTTACCCCGCTTTGGGTACAAATGTTACTATTAAGAATAGTATTACAATTACTCCGTTAGCCCCTGGTATCAAGTATACCTTCGAGGTTAATGCATTCAAAAAGAACTACATCGGGAAGGACGTCTCGATTACAGCATTCACCAAAGGAACACCACTGCCATCGATATTGACTGTGCACACACACTTAGTTAAGAGTCAGGGCACTACTGTCAAACTCAGTTGGGACCCACCTAAGAGTCATCTTAAAATTAAGTGGCAGTACGCTATTCATTATTCTACCAAGATAGTCAACCTTTTCAAAGGTAAGGCTTTTTAATTTAGCTCTCTAAAACGTGTTTGCAAATTTGGTAACTAAGTTGTGAATCCTTTCAAACGAGTGAAAAAACTTTAATTCTAAAATTATTATCTATTATACAAGTTATTAAACATTTTATATCAACTTATTTTTTAGATCCTGTGAACATTACGACGGATCTAACATACACAGTTAAAGACTTGGAAGCGTGCGAATCGTACGTCTTTTCAGTTGGTGTCCGAGGTGATTACGGTGTTGGTCCACTGAGTCAACCTCAAGATGTGTTTACTCATTTTAATATTCGAGCTGCTCCAAAGCGAGTCAGAGTAATGGCTTCACCACAAAGTCACTCCACAATGGTGGTTACGTGGAATGCCAGTTGTTATAATATAGATGAACCAATTGTGTATACGGTATGTAACTTTCGATATCAATTTGCATTCATATTACGTCACTAAAATACTAATAAAACTGTTTTAAACGTCGATTTTGTTTAATTTTTTTAAAGCATAAACAAAAATTGAAAATCTTAAATCAATTGCAGTTTGAATTTTAACTTAATGGACTAATGTTTTAACATGGTACAATTTTAATTTGTACAATTCTTTGCCACGGTATTGATAATTATTATAGATAGCCGTTAAGTGTAAATTTAAAGATAAAATAACTCGAAGAATGCAGTAATAATCAACCAAGCAGAATGATAGGGATTTTGACTCTCAAAAAGACTTAACTCATGCCTGGAAATTTAACAATGAAATGATTGATTTTGTTCTTCATATTTTATTAGCTATTATCTATTTTTATTAATAGGAATAATTGAACTACATATTATTAAATGCAATCCGATACCAATATCGAGCTCCTGATTAACAGCTAAAAATTAATAACTCCATATAATACGAAATTCCACAGTACAGATACCTAAGAAAATTGTTTATTTTGGCACATGAAATCTTGTTTTAACTCACGCTTTCGATAAGCTTCCATAACAATAATTTGAATTGGCAGTTAGTGCTCGAGAGAATTCTGTTTCCGATGTAGAGTCGGTTTTTTGTATTTTGTGGTTTCATATACAAATGTATACATTCAGAGAGAAATGGACCCGTTATAAAAGCGATGAAATAAGTCTTGATCTCCCAAAAATTCAACTTTTTATTGCTTCGAACATTGCAATTACTCCGGTTTTCGCATTTGTATACAATGCTGATTCTCTACTTGATGCATAGCTCTCCATTCTAATCTCGCTGGGTACTCTTTATTTGGGAAATATTCAACTCCATCGTTCAGAACTACTCAGATTACCTTATTCTTGCCCTTCCATCGAAATGCTTCCAACAGTATCAGAGAAAGTATTGTTCTTACAAGATAAGAACAATACTTTAGACCAGTAGATATTAATTATCAGATAAAAAACAGCACATATCTGTGAAAAATTTTAATAATATAGTCGGCATGGGTGTTGATTATGATTTAATGAAATAGCGCTTTGTATGTCGGTGTAATATGATGGATAAATGTAATACATAAGATGTAGCAGGTTTCGAAGGGTCATGGGCGAGTCCCACAGCATTTAAACATTCTTGAACCACGTAACAACCATTGATGGTGTCACATGTGAGAGTTTCATCTTTTTGCATTTTCTTGATGTCTCGGGAAACCGAAGGCATATACATTCATTTTTATGATTTTCATGTTTCATATGTTTTATGATCTCTGCTCTTACATTACAACTTTCAAAGATCATGATAAAATCCAATATCAAATTCAAAAAAAGAACAATATTAGACTATAGCAAATGAACATAAGGAATTAATATGTGTATTCTCGTCTTCTACATGCGCATTCTAGGAGTATTACTTCTTACCAGAAGAATTTCTCCGAATTCTCAATATGTCTATAAAAGAGAATAAATATTTTTTACGTGGGAACGATACATGTGCCATTGATGTATCCAGGCTCCAAATTATTATTACGTCATCGCATTAAAAGATCAGTTACCATGTTAATTTTCCATTCTTAAACGATGTGCTAAACAATCAAAACATGGTCTATATAATTTTATCAATATATTATATAATACATGTTTTACAGATAAGCATTACTGAACTGACTTTCAACATAAATTATTCTGTAACTTTACCGCCTACAATTGCCACATCGTTGCGACACGATTTTAAGAACATGAAATTAGGTGGAAAGTACCGCGTGGTCGTAGCTACTGATGTCGAAGACGCCATTCCAAGTCAACCAGTGATTTTCAATGCCCCGTCAATACCGCCACCTCACCAAGTGCGTGTCGAGTGTTCGATACACAATAAGAGTTGCATTTTACACTGGGAGAATAAAGAGATGGAAAATAACGAAGAACTCGACCATTACAAGGTGTTTTACAACGAAAAGGAGCACTATTTTGATGCAATGACCGCTAAAACGTCTAAGATTAAAAAATCGCCCTTCGTTCTGGCTAACGTGCAACCTGGTATTACATACACTTTTGCTGTTCGAGCCATTACAACTGCCGGATATGAAAGTGCATTTAGCGAAATTGTACAGACGCTCATGCCAGATTGTAAGCTTATTTTTTACATGAAAAAATAATTATATATATATATATAATTATTTATTTACACAGTTTCAAAAATTGACTAAATTGGATATTATTTCAATCGATTGTTACATTTTTCTAGTGTCTAAATGGGAACCAACGATGAATACGTCAAATATATTATCGTTTGTCATACCAATATGTTTGTTGGTTATTGCTCTCGTTGCAGCAGCTACATACTTTGTTATTAGACACCGAAGGTTGTCTAATAACTTTTCACAATTTGTAAATAGTCATTATGATACAAGAAGAGGTCAAGCCACATTCCCAGGAACAGCTGATGGATTAGGTACAAACTGTATTTCTATTGAACTTAGAAATGTTAATTATCTTCTAATACAAATGTGAAAACAAAAATATTGAACAAAATTATTCATCAATGCATTTATATCGTAATTATTAGTAATATAGATAACTCATTCAATAACTAACATGATTCATTTAGTTAATTTATATTAATTATAGACTATTACTCATTAAACATCATATTAATTAATATTTAATTTTACAGCAGAAGAAGAAGATAGTCCTGTCATTAGAGGATTTTCAGACGATGAGCCATTGGTTATAGCATAAATCTAATTTTGAAGAAACTAAAGAAATATTACTACAACATGTTATGTAACTGCTATTATACTATGTATATATAAATATATTTATGTGTACATATTTAAAGGTAGTTCTTGAAATTGATTCTGAAAATTAATATTAAAACTTCAAGATCTTTTATGAGTAGTCGCAATTAAGTAACTACCTGTACATACACATACATATATATCTACATACATATAAATTAAAGGTTTCGATCAGTTTTATACAACTTGCTAATTATACTGGTCGTTAAAAATACATTCTTTTTCTTTCACAAAAACAAAAGTAATTAAAATCTAGAAGTATTTTTCATGCTAAATTCAATATACCATCGGATTTTTTCTATCAGGTAGGATAGTAAATATTCCTTGTTTCAGTTTAGTGTTACTAACTTCGAGGAATTTAAATTTCAAGTATAATACTTTTTCGGTATTTGTATGACTGATGCCAGTCATCAACACGATAGACAAACAACAGAAATAATCTGCATGATTTAAATATTTTACTACACCAAAATACTATATTATACAATGCATTTCTAAATAAAAATATAATTAATAAAAATGCTAAAATCGCTTTTTTTAAAAATGTATCTGTCATAAGAAAGGTGCATTAGATAGAAAAATTCTAATTACATATCTGAATTCAGGATGAAAAAAATCACTAGATTGACTACTTAAAAATTTGAGAAAAAAATTATGTCGATCAGTGTTATGGATATATAAACACCTAACATTGCTATAATTATATTTTGAATCACTAAATAAGTTGTACCTTACATTATATTATTTTTCTTTTTCTTTTTTTCAATAAAAGACCGAACTTTTTAATTTTAATTTAATCTCTTAGGCACAATCATCTTTCTGAACGATGCACCACTATAGTGGCTTACACGAATAGCTCACTAGTTCACCATTTAAATTAAATAATCATTTTCATATGTTTTGGTTCACGCTTTTTTGCTTTCATATAAATTTATAAAAATATATAGACAGAAAATATATAAAATATCTATCAGTGTAAAGATTGTAACGTAGATCTATGTGTCGTACCATTCTTTAAAGTATATAATATTCAAATGTATTATTAATTATTAAAGTAAATTGTTAAAGTTAAAATACGTGTATCATATCTTTAATAAAAATTATAATTTAATCATCAGAAACTTAATTCCAATGTACTCGCGTAGAGAACAGCATTGTCCATCACATATTGCAGTGTTGGATCGTTTACGCGTAATCGCGTTGAACTTTGCCATACGTAAAAACAGTTCTGCGTAAAATTCAACTGTGCCTAAGAGTTTAAATATGCTTTCACAATGTTATTTATTTAAAACTAATAGATGTATAACATATTTGTCTGAAAATTAACAAATAGCAAGTTTTATAAGACTTGAAAATATTTAAAGAAATGTTATGTGAACTGAGCGCGCGAGGATAATAATGAATACTTCTAGTCCAAGCGTGACAATAATTTGCATAATTAACACTAAGTCCATCAGTGATTTTTCTTTATTTTGCAATAACAAAGAAAGTAGTTAATGTGTAAAGTGTGGAGACATTGAGTTCCTGTTCTGTATATAATAATGATTTGATTATTTTCGTTGGAATTATATTTTCAATGACAATTCCGATCTACCAAGAAATCTCAGTTATGATTAAATATAAATAATATATTAATGTTTCCACATTTTTATTTTTATTTCTCAGTTGATAATTTGCGTATAATTTACACCATTGAATACATGTTTGTTTTATTAATTTGAAAATGTATAAATACTTTTAGACTAATACATTAATTATAATTATAATTATAATATCATTTAGTTAAAACAGTACATGAATATGTAATTGATAAGATTTCTGTAATACTCTGAAGCGTGCCATAAGATAGTAGTAAGACTGGACAAATGGGAAATGTGTCAATTTTCGTATTTCAAATTTAAACCAAGTTTATATTGAAATATCGCAAATTATTGTAAACATGAATTACACTAAATATAATATAACTTATAATTACACTAAATATAATATAAATTATATGAAATGTGTAGTTAAATACAAGAAATAAAAGATATAATAAATTACAATAAGGTTTTATATTTAGCAATTTATCTTACTTGTACAGAATTATGGCTTGCTTCAGGGCACTTCATTTTTTAATACTTTTGGTAATTGTAAATTATAATTTAGAAATCAAACATTTTCATGTTTAAAATAATGTTAAGAATTGAATATAAAGTAAAAAAAATATGATAAAAATTCTAAAAGTTAATAACTTGTAAAAAAAGAAAAAAAAAAGAAAAAAAAACAAAAAAGAGAAAAAACAAAAAAATCAAATACAAACTCTTGAATGTATGATTTTTATTTTTACACGGAGAGAAAAATTGTTTTTTTTTGTACAGTTTTTTTTAATGGTATTGTAGTATAAAATTATTTCTTACATTAATACGGTTTTTTTGACGATTTAGTCTAACACTGTGCAAATAAAATGTAATTGAAAAACTAATTAATATTACAATTAAATCTGGGAAGTTTTGCACAGATCATTTGTAAATATAGTAAAAAAAAACTGTCATACTACGTTTGCATAAAGCTCTTTTGGTAAGAAATCTACATTAATTTGATAAAAACCACGCCCTTTGAGGATCGAAAAAATAATCAGAAGATGAAATAAATAGTGCGCATGCGTAACGTTTATTACGCCTGAAAATACAGGTTTTTCGGAAACCCGAAAACTTTATTTATTAAAATGATTAGATTTTGAGCTAATTTAATTGTTAGTTATTAATATTAATAAATACATATATTGTCATTAAAATTTTATTATTGTTATTTATTATTGATAATATATTATCGTTATTTTTTTTCAGTATTTTTTTCAAATCAAAACATTGTTTATTTTATTTTTATGTTAACATTTGTAGTTTGTTTTGCACAAATTTGTAATCAAAAAACCAGTTTTACAGAAAATGAGTTTAATTATGTAATTTATTTTATTTTGACGATATTTTAATCGTTAGTGTTATTCTTTAATAAATATATGAAATTATATTATATCAATAATAATAATAATAAATGCAATATACAAAAAGCGAAAAAATTATATTTATGTAAAAATTGTTGTGTATTTTAATAAATTAACAATAAATATATTTATGTAAAACTCAGCATTTTAAATGAAAGGAAATAATGAATTTATTTATTGAAGTGAAGTCAAAGTGTTCAAATGGTTAGTCACAAAGAAGAAAACTAAATATTTAGAGCCAAATACATAAACATAATTAGGAATAATGTATAAACAAAATTTGTAAATGTATGCATTAAATAACAGCACTTATTTGTTACTATAAACATGACGCAAATATTTCCGAAATAATTTTTCAAAAAAGCATAACATGCTGTCATTTGACATTCTAGTTTATTTCAGAAGTCGGAACTCTAATCCGTATGTGCTCGCTGATAACTTCTGATCATTTCCGGTCATCAGAGAGCGTGGCTTAAATTCAAACTGATACAGAATTTTTCCAATTCAAAGAATTCTGTGCAAATTTAGCAAAGCTTATTCTTACTATATTTGTTATACTCTTTTATTAATAGAGTACGACATGCATAATAATTTAGTGATCTATCAGTACTATCATTGTGAATATTATTAATCTATAAAAGTTTCTACTTTTTTGGTTCATAAATATTCTTCCTAAAAAAATAAATTTTCATTGTTTTTTTCTCCGTGCATAATTAATGTGTTAAAAGAACCAAATTTTAGTTACTTTAACAAGTGATTTATAAAATTTTGTGAATCCAAAAATATTTGATATTTCATAATTATGTAAATACAAGTACATAATATTATACATAATTTTATATAATATGTAAAATATGTTGTAATTATTTCATTTTTGTATTTTACTTAATTCCAAATTATTGTTTATTTATTAACTACAATAAAAACTGAACCCAAAAAATTGCTCTAAGAAGATTCTAAATTATAATAATCATCAAATCGATTTATAAAATTTTAACTACGAAATAATAAGATTAGCATCGTTATTAATAAGTTACTCAACTAATAATTCGTGATAATTGTTACTAACTCTATTTTGAGTGAGAAATCTATAACGATTTGAAAGACTGAACTTTTCTTACATTTGTCCAATGTAATAAGAAAAAGTGGTATATTTTGTACCAACACATCAAATTCCATTTCAACGAGGATGATCGAATGAAAATAACTTTTCGAATCGTAACAAATAGAGAAATTTTTTTGTATGCAGCAATATATGGTTTATTTTAAAACTTAATTTACAAGAATACCCAATGCGGAAAGCTATTTTTTAATTTTTGTAAGTTTAGCCGCGAAGTCCTTGTAATGCTATGAATAAAACATTGTGATTATGAATACCAAGAATAATAATAAATTTCAAAGCATACGAAAATTAATGGAATAAAAGGTGTAGAAAAAAATTTTTCTCTTCAATGAAATGTATTGTGCGCAGTATTACTGGTGGTTACAATTGTTCACACCTTTATATTCATTCGTCTAGTACTGAGTAACTAATATTCCGTGATGACATAGCTGTTCTCTTAATCTAATGATTTTATATTCATTTTTGTTTCATAGAAAATGTGAATCTTACTGAAATATATATCACAAAAATGTATAAGTAATTAGATATATATAAATTTTAAAGATTATATCAGTCTACGGTGATAATATATTTACGTGTAAATAAATCATGTTATATCTTACAAGCATCATTCTTTCAGTTATTTTTAATTGCTAATTTTCAGTGTTATATTTTTGAAATAATTTAAAAGTTGAAGCAAGACTTTAAATTAAAGTAATTGTACATTAATTTCATTATTTATTACCTATATACAAAAAGTTAAAAAATATTAGCCATTTTATTTAGCATTTTAAAGGAATACGATATATTTTTTTACTACATCTCATTTAATGATCAATAGACTTTATTGAATATTATTTACAACAATTATTTAAATCAGTTTTGTACACGAAATTAATAGTTTACATATGTAACAAAAATTATGAATAACATTAAGAAATTAGAAACATTGGATAAAATTCGTATGCATTCTACACATCTAAATGAATAGAAATGATATGTCTACCAGGTACCATAACTAGTCCTAATACTCTTCCCTCAGAATGTTCTTCCGAAAGACATTCCGTGCAAGATCCCAGTATTATATTCGCATCGCGATCTGTGCATAGAAAAGCTCCAATTAAAATGCGACCATCAGTCATTTTGATTTTTAAACATCGATTTAACCAACTCTTCAATTTTTCCTTTTCTGGTGATTGTTTTGATACGTGTGCCTATATAAAAAAACATTTGAACCATTAAAATTAAAAAAAAATCAAAGCAATTAATAATTACTATAATTATAAACTTTATGATTAAATATTTAATTCAATCTATATTTTGGCAATAAGGAATTTTTATTTAAATTGCCTGTGTTGATGAATATGTTTCAAACATTTTTTCCAAATGGAAAAAGTCAATAAGGAAGTTACAAGGAAATCTGTCCTTGTATAATTGAAATAATTTATAATTATTATATATGTATTAATTTTATATAAAAACACTGTTTAAAATATTATAAAAGTTGATGTAAGAACAAAATTTGTATTGTATCAATGTTTTTATTACATTCAATTATTGCTAATTTATAGACATAATGTTAATGTAGTATTAAATGTTTATACAAATACAGTTTTAAGAAAATACATTTAATTTGTTATATTGTATTCATTATATAATTTTGTTCTAACCAATTCTTTATGCAAATAAAAATTTTGTTGATACGTTAATGAATTTCATTTAATAATTTTACATTTTTTACAGATTTTTTTTTATAAATTTTAATAATTATATATATTTTTAACAATAAAATATTTGTATTTTTTAATTCATTGTGAAGTGTATTTTATTAAAAATTCAAATTAAAGTAAATTGAATTAATCATAATAATATAAATATACTAGTTTATGATCATGTAAAAGAACATGACAGAAAATAAATGTCAATACAGTGACACTATGCATATTGATTTCACCTTTTGTAAATTAAATCTACAGTAATTTGACTTTATATCAACAGCGCTGTTATGTAAATGTAATTATATTTAAGTAATAACAGGTTATAATTTTGTTCTTCTTTTTGTTCACTGTAATAAACTCAGAAGTGCAAGTTCATAATTATAAAACATACAAATTAAAATATGTAAATTTATACTTTTTTACAAACTGCAATTTAAACACAAATTCTCAAA
>JABFOX010003801.1:0-10010 GCA_022817665.1 Axea sp. ZL-2020
CATTGTATGATGAAACTATATTTTTTATATATAACAGAGAGTTTGAATGCACAGAAAGACGAATGGTGTAGTGTAAATAGGTGTATTGATTAATATATTTCGGGTTGGTCGATTAACTGACTGTTTGATGATTTATGCTCAATTACGGGGGGTTAATGGATTGTGAGGAATGGAGCGGGTTTGAATTCAAATGAAAGATGAAAACGTATGGTTGTATAACATGGCAATGGAATGTAGTGGCATTTTAAATATTTAACACAAATTTGGGGTCTATTTTATACTTTTAAATAAACATTTGTTATATGCTTTACAATACGTACAGATTAATAATAAATAACAAAATTTTTAATTTTAGTTATACAAAACAACAAAATTTTTATATCAGAGAAATGAAATATAAAGTTCTGAGTAAATAATTTTCATTTGGCATTAAAAGTTATTATCTTGCGTAATAAAATAAAATATGTTTTCAATCATTAATATAATTTGTTGTAAATTTGTTATTATACAATAAATAATTTATTCTGAAATAATTTAATGTTATTCAAACTAATTCCACTGTACTCAATTTAATAAATTAGAGAAAGAATAAAAATAGATATATATATATATATTGTTTAAAATAAAATCGTAGAACAAATTGCAATTAAGCTTTGTTTTTAAATTTATTAAAGTAGAAATTACGAAAATGTACATATCAATGATCGCTACGAATTCGATTCTTAGTTGAGACATTATGTAATGCATTTGTAATACAGTTGTTTGCATTTTTATAGTTACAACTTTTTCTGAATTTCCACTTAACTTTTAATCTTTCAAATTGTTCTTTCATTCTGATTATTGTATTTTATTTGTCTGAGTTATTTACATTATACTATATCGAAAGTAAACTTTAACTAGAAATTTCGAATTCTGTTTATAACAATTTTATTTATTATGAAATATGATTTATAATTTTTGTTTATATATTTGATATTATTGATTTAAATATACTACGTTGTTAATAATATATATAATAATTAGTAAATAATTATATATATAATTTAGAAATACATGTTTTGGTCTTAAATTCATCGTATATTAGTTTATAACGTATTATAGTAATTATATATTTGAACTAAAAAGTTTCTAGTTTTAATCAAGGGAAAGAAAAATTTCCTCGTTATAAGATTTGACGCCCGATGCTTTTAAATCAACAGAAACTTTATGATGAATTTATGTTAAAGAATATTCTTTTTAAGCGAATAAAATTAATGCCTTTTTATTTTGCTTATGAATCAAGGAAGTTTGATTACGTACTCATAAGTCGGACAAAAGTTGTATGAAAATTCCGGGATATTTTGATAATCTTTGAACAACTTTAAGAAAACTATGATAAAAATCTAGAAGAGGTAAACAGTTCAGTCAAACATTTTGTCAAGCATATCAAAAGTTTGTAAAAATGAATTTACTTAGATTATACTTTTTTCAAAGAAGGAAAATATATCAAATCAAATAATGTACTGCATGAAATTACAAATATGATAACGCAGACAAAAGCTGTAAGATCATTCTTATTTTTTGTCAAATTTTATTACGAAAGCGAACGTGTCAATTGGTGATAGTAACTGTTAAATCCTGTGCATTGAAAAAAAGTTCATTGTGAAATCGTGGTAAAGAATACACCTTTTTAACGTATTTGCCGTAATTTTAAAATGAAACTTTTATTACTGTACTTTGACGTAGATTTACTTTTACATAAAAGCGAGTATAACGAATAAAATAGTGATTTTTTTGTGGTATAAATAACTACTGTATTTGAAAAGAACATTAGATACTGAAATAAAAAATGGAGAATTAATGTCATTAACTAAAAATTGAAAAAAAAAATCCAAAAGTGTTTATAAATTTGTTTTTAATATTCCATGAAAAATTATAGCTTAATATTAAAAATTTAAGCATTTCAAATATTTATATATAATAATGAAACGGCGATTATAAAATTAATAACGTATACCTTATAATCTTGACAATAAATTAAGTATACATTAAAAAAAGAACATTTATTTGAAAAAAAAGTTTGATAATAAATTAGTAACCGTAGTAAAATTTTATGACATAGAATTTCTTAACCTACAATTTGGTATTATCCATTGGAAATATTTATTTTGAAAACCGTATAATTTTAATTTTAAATATTTGTATTAATATTTTCATTTTTTTCAAGTTTGACCAATTATGGAGCTTTGTACGCTTTATATGCGTGTATAGCGTAGTTTTCGTGGAGTTTAAAATATTGAATATTATAAAAATAATCATTGCAAATATTATTGTTATTCATTAATAAATAATTTCTTCTGTACTGTAAAATATTTTATAACATTTTCGTGTCAGTTACACATCTGATTTCATATTTAATAGAGCTTTAAACAGTTTGCAGAAAGCAAAATTACTACACGGACAGTATTAATAGTACATTTATAGTTTATTTCATAACTTTTATTGTTTACATTATACATTTTATGATCAAGCTATACGAGAATATTCTCGTTAAATACACTTAATCGTGATCTGAATGTAAGTAATACTTTTACTATCTTCGTTATTTTACTTTACTACAGTTACTGACTCAAATCAGACTGCGAAAATGTTGATATCTTTACCGTAACAGCAGTTTTATGGTTGAATGAAAATGAGAAAAAAACAATGAAAGCTACTCGGAATGATTGAAAACGCGGATAAGAATTACTTAAAAATTTTGTAATTTAATTAATTTAATGAATTAAGCCATTTTGAAAATTAAGCGTAAAATAAATTAAAAGAATGTCAGTCAATATAAATAAAAAACAAGCAAACAAACGAATTATAATTTTATTCCTTTGATAAGAAAATGTACTGTTTTTTATACTTGAAGTGATCGTTGCTTCAATAGTGAAAAATGATTATCGATATAATAATTATCTTACAGTAATAAATATATGATTTGATAAATGAAGGAAAAAATCAATTTATAGGGCGTAACATTATCAACGATACATTGAATTTCGTAACAGCCGTCGCATCCAGTGTTTTTACTATGATCGATTCAGCGTGTTTACGACAGCACGTTGTTAGTATTTGATCGCGACAAAAACAACAATAACGCAGTAAAGAAAAACGATGTCGTATAAAAGGCCTTCTTACTTTTTCAATGGTGGCGCTCATCGGGATGATTTTAACGTCGGGCTCATCCTTAACGTCAATGTAGATACTTTTACACTGTTGTACTCCCCAGTCCACAACTTGGCACGTGTATTGGCCGGAGTCCAAGAGAGTTGCTTTATCTATTGTAAGGACTGACGTGTGCAAATCAGACCCATCATTGGGTGAATTTCGATACCAGATTTCCCTGCTTGTTAAAGCGTTTTCATTGCGTATTGAATAATAAACAAGACGGTACTTAAATGCGAAAATTAATGCGAACATATGGATGAAATTATTAATTACCTAATGGCTCTGCTCATGTTCTCCAACATGTTGTCTTTGTACCAAGTAAAGTTCAGGCCGTAACTTCCTTGAGCTACGCAAGTTAAAATGAATCGATCCTCTAATCTTACTTCGCGCTCATTTACATGGTCTATTCGGAGACTCTGCGAATTAATGTTATTTGATTAATTAATGAACTTTCGGATCATTTTGTTGAGTAATCGCGTTAATTTCACGCGACGTTTAATTCCGCGATATCGCGTTTGCGAATTAGCATATTTTGCGCCGGCCGGGTAATATTAAAAATCACACGATTAATACGTGCGGTATGTGTTTGAGTGCGTGCGAATCAATATTTATTTCGTTTGACTTAATTAAAAACACAATTACGTACCTGAGTTCCAATAAATCTGCACCATTATTCTCACGGATATTTATCTTTACCGTTAAGATGTTCGTTATTCCTTGCTAAACAGTTGTTAATTTGTAACATCAAAAAAAGCGTAACGCGCTTTATTGATTAAACGCAATTAAGTGTTGTAAACTCTCCCGGTTGGGCATTAATTAATAAATTAAAGTTACAAATTGTGTTAGAAGTTGCAAGTTAGTTTCGCTTACTAGTTGCGAAATTGAATGAAAAATTATTGTCTGTGATTTTCGCAATAAATGTACTAAAATAATTGTATTGTAATGGTGCTATTAATGGCACGAGGGATTGAAAGGGAAGCAGCGGAAAAGAGTATCTTGTTAAGAAATATTCCGTACATTCGCGTCTTTTAATTTATTTCTTCTTACGATTTAATTTCATTGAACCTCACCGCTTAATTGTATCAAAGAGAGGCATCGCGTAGCATTGTCGATCAAAATTAATTCTCGTGATATTTTGATTTTAAATTAAATGAACGGATGCTTATTTGTGAGAACCGATAAAAGTAATCAATTAGGCCACAGTCGAAGCTAATATCGTGCACGAGTAAATAATTGGTTCTTCTATCTTGAAAGGGATTCTGATTGCATTGATGTGACGATACTCACCTCGAGCCTCAAGGCAGGCTTTTGTTGAAACGTGAAATGTGTAGGCTCTAATACGATCTTATTAAGCCGTCTGCGTTCCACTAATCGATTAAGTGCTTCTCGAATTTTGTCGCCATCATTAGTATTGGCGAAAAAGTGGAAAGTTACCTCCGACGACGATCTGTTCAACATTCATATTATGATGTGTCAGTCGGATGTACGCCATTCGTGCAATCAACTCATTTTCTACTTATTAAAAAAATCTGAATAATCATGCCAGGGAAAATAAAATTACGTGAATCGTGGGATTTACATTTTAGATTTGGTATGTGACAGTCTGCCGGCAAATAATTAACATTCTGTATGAATTCATTCAAATTATTATATCTCAGTTTGAAGGCATCTAGTCGCGACTTTATTATTTCATTTTATTTTTCATCCGCTGTCAAAGTATTGAAGTGAACATAATTTTTATCCAATTATCGCTACACGTATGCACATGATTTGTAAATTTGTTTAAAAACGCAAACTGCATTCCCTTCAGTTCAATTTTTGTCTTTATGAAAAATCAACAATTTTACTATGAAAAACTTGTCTAATTAAAGTACATTTTAAATTAAGAGCGTAATATGTATTATTTATTAATTTTATAGTTATTATTTTATGTATATAATATATATTTAATATAAACATATATTAAAATCATAGTTATTAAACAATTATTAATAACTTTTCACAGAACGGAAAGGAAGAATAAAAAAAGGAATTACTTCGTTTATCGCTTTTTTTGTTTTGTTAATAGAACTAATAACGAAAGTGACAAACGTCGGTTCATAAGTATATGTTCGGTAACATCGAACAAAAAAATAAATAAAAAAAAGATAAAAAACAAACTGAAAATTTACAGCGAAAAGAATTTTATGTGTATATATAAAAATGATTACAAATATTTGTTGAAAATGTTGACAGTTACGTACGTCACACTCAATACTTTTAAATCTTCCATAGAGGTAATATTGGAATTTTTCAAATACTCCGTCAGCTGCAATGCAAATAAATATAATTACATAGAAACATTTTGTAGAAAAATATTCCAAAGACGGTGTTATTAAATAATGAAACGAACTGACGCAGACATTTTATTTGTCAATTAAAAGCCAAATGTAAAAACTAAGCACAGGTTTATATAAATAAGTCTTCTAACCATCAGTTTGAATAATTTAATTATTTTTTATGTGTAAAAAGAGTTCATCCTGTAATGTAAATAATTTGATAAATTTTTCAATTCTGATTTAATGATATTTCGTGCTCATATTTTTATCGTTCGATATTAATGTTGTTAAAGCAATGAAAATTCTTGATCTCTGCAGTATTTGCTATTTTTTGCAATATGTGTAGCAAAAGTTACAGACTATGTCGTAAAATCTGCAATTTTATCACAAGAGTTGTGTTGAAGGCAAATTGCTTTGGTAGTTGATGAACTTTGCACTTAAGAAGGTCTCAGTGCTCATGATATAGAATTTCAGTTCACCTTACTATAATGATTACTAGAATTACTAAGATCCAATGAAGAATAGATGGATGTATTTAATATGAAAAGTTGATAAACAAACTTAAACAACTTGTTCGCAAATAAATGAAAATAAAATTAGTCTGTGAATTCTTCAAATTGAAATGTAATCAAAATTTAAATTAATTTTTTTCAAACACAAGTGTAATTTTTAATGGAATGTAAGTAGCAGTAAAATTTAGACGATAACATATGAAAATTTAGTACATTATATTTTGATGGTAATACATTGATAACATATAGGTATTTGATATTATGCAATTATATTATATTTATAATGTAATATATGTTATTATTTTATTTAAAGTTTGTTTGTACAAATTGAATTCTTTTGTGTTATTTATTAACAATTTAATTAAACAAAACTGTAATAAAACAGAAAGAATAAATGAGAAATATTACAATTTAGAAAAAAACGTTGCATTTTTAATAAATTTCATGAAAATACATGCAATTTATTTTAAATTAAGTACTTTGTCTTATATTTTAAATTATTGTTCTGATTGCATTATTAGGTCAGGAATTTTAAAGAAATAAAGAAATGCAGATTTTATTTCTTTAAAAATCCTTTTTCTTATGATACAATGAACTCATTTTTTTAAAATTTATATTAAAAACTGTTTTAATTGAAAAAAATTGTCCAATTAAAATAATTATTTCAAGAATGCAAGTATTAATTAATATTATAACATATTATATTATTTATCATGACAGAATCATTTCTTTATATTTCCTAAAATCTTTATACATATTTTGTTTTATTCAAGTACACTATTGAGAACATCGTGATAAAGATAAAAATTACATTATTCAGTTATAACAAATATTTTAAACTTTTGTGAAGTTATTAAACTATTTTTTGTTCAATTTTCAACATCTCGATTAAATTGTTAAAGAACTTTATAGCGTTCTTGAAACTCACGTTCAATTATTTTTTCATATTCACGCATAAAATTTACAAAAGTAGTTTTAGAATTTGAAAAATCTTTGAATAAGACATTTCAACAGTTTTTACATTTATTATGCCATTTTCAATAACTTCGTGTCCTTTTAACGAATCTTTAGAAGATAGACATTTTTAAGAATATAATGCATTACGCGGTTCACAAATTAATTTAAATTACATTCAGATATAATTAATGTGTATTAGATGAATAAACCTTAACTTGACATATAATACGTATTGCTTACGTATTGTATAGTGTAATATGTAATTTATGTATATCAATGAACCCTTAGGAACTAATTTTAGTTTTTATTAATTTTTCTGTATGAACAAAAGTCACTAAACAAATAAACTCATGAACATAAGAGAAATCAAAAATAAATGTATCCACTTAGTTTCTTATTACAACTTTGTTATTCTTAATTAGCTTATTTATTTCAGAATTATATTATAATTAAAATCTGATTATTAAAATTTATCTATATAAAAACAATATTTCAAACAACATCATTGTTCCTTTACTCGACATTTTATTACATTTCTCTCTTTATAACGTGAATTGTTCGCTTTCATATAAAAATAACGAAGACGACATAAGATTCTGACGTATATTTTACGGTATTATACGTTTACGTTTGATCGCATGTCACTAAGAAGCAGGATAAGTCTGTGTGTCGCGTAATAAAAGTGGATTTCGAAATCTTTTGAGGCACCCTGAAGACTCGTATTTCGATTTCCCTGCAGTAAGCTTGCAGCAGTGTCATTTGGAGGTGAGTAGTTGAGTTTAACTTGTCGTCCGGAGGGACGAAACAAACACCGCATTTATTGCGACATCCTTTGGACGATAATACTTGAAGAGCCGCTAACATGCCGCACGTTATGTTTATTGTACCTTGTTTGTTGTTTTAATCACAATGCCATTTACCTCAGTAAACAGTGTTTAATTAATATCGAATCTCATCGATTAAGTCAATAAACGTTGATTGTTTTCCAACAAACAAATTTACATTTCATTTTTTTGCGTAAATTAATAGGAACGAAAAACTTTCATTGTCCAAGGATAAGAGAAATAATTATACGATGAAAATTCATTTACAGGATATTGAAATCAATTTCGTACATTATAATTACTTCGATAAACGTCTCAGACTCGACTAAGTAATTTAAAAAAAAATAATTTTCATTTATTAAATTATAACTGAAACAAATATTCATTAAAATTTGGCATATTAACTTAATTTGTATTAAATTAAATTTGTATAGAATTGTTATTTATACCATTAATTTAATTGAGTTTGTATATTTTAAAAGGTGTTTTAAAATACAATTTAAACTGCGTTCAAAAAAATTAATAATTATAAGTTTTTCATAGTTTATCTTAAAAAAAAAAAAAAAAAAAAAAAACAAAAAAAAATTAAAAATATATTATATTTTTTTATTTTTTAAATTATTAATATGATTTTATTAGAAAAATATTTAACTATTGGAGTAGAAATTTGCTTGTTAAAGATAAATCAGTTATTTCTGGAAGAACTCAGAAATTTATTCAGACAGTAAAAAAATTATTTATAATATGTTAACTTTGTGACAACAAAAATTCTTGTTGAATTTACAAAATAAATCGTTATTTTCTTTTTATTATATTAATATTTAAAGATAAATTTAATTCTTATTTAGTAATTTTAATTCTAATACAATTTTTGTATTTTGTATTATTATCATTAGTTGTTTAAATAATAAAAGTATACATATAATAAATTACCCAAGTAAGTAATTTGTTTCAATCTATACCTTAATTTGCTATTTTTATTTATTTGTTCAAGTGCAGTTTCCATGTATAAGGCTTTAGGTCTGATTTTCTTATTTCATGTGCGAATAGAATCAAATCAAGATTGGAGTTAAAGTACGCATAAATAAATCTCAGATTAAATTTGTTCCAGATTGAATTTAGGCTCTATCAGAGGCTGAGTTAAGTTTATATAGTTATAAATGGACTCTAATGGGCCCTAAATTAGGGCTCGTATAATACATTAGATCTGTTGATTTACAGGGTAAACTATCTAGCACTTTTATAATTTCAAATTATAATAGGGTTATAATGAAGGCTTATTATGACCAAATGTGGTTCGAACTCTTAATTATTAGAGATTGATCTGATTTATGGCACCTATCATAATTTTATTCCTTTTACGTAAGAAAATTTGTTTTCTACGTGGATCTAATTGGAATAATACCAATAAATAATTGGGATAATACAAACAAAAATAAAATTTGTTTTAAAACACATTTATTTTTTTACTACTAAATTTGTTTACTACTAAAATAACTTTTTAAAACTAACTCGTTATCTAGAATTTTGGTATAAACTGTACAAAAAAAAGTTTGTTTAATTACTGTCATTTATATCAATTACATATTGTATTATATATAATCAAATAACATACAGTTAATTTGATTATCATGGTAGTAAAATAATTTGGAAATGCAGATAAGATAACGGAAAATTTAGTTTCGCTAACTGAAGTTTTGGTTGAAGTAACCATGCATGTTTATTTGTTCTTTTTTTACTGAAGTTTTTCCGCGTGTAAGGAATGTGGGAATACTACGCAGATGTTAATGTTTATATTTGAAAAACATTTGTGTGCATACTGTTGTTTGTTTGCACGATGTTCATGAATCACAGAAGAGATGCAGAATCTGCATAAATAAATTTAACAAAATAATTATTTTTATTAATTATATTAATGACTTTATTCTGAACAGTTATATGATTTAATAAAAATACCAAATAAATCCTAAAGAAACGTACTTTTCATTTGCGCTAATAAATTAGTGATTAGAATATTTTAATACTTTAAACGTTTAAAGAAAACTATGCATATTAAAAAATTAAATTAAAATTTTATATTTTGTAATGAATTCTATCGTTGATAGAGCCGCTCCTGAAACGGTCACGTGATTGACACGCGCAACTGCCAATTTGGCAAGCATTGAATCATCGAGAGAAAAATGTATTTGGCAGAAGCGTACAGTACT
>JABFOX010003802.1:0-10008 GCA_022817665.1 Axea sp. ZL-2020
ATGCAACAAAGATGTGGTGAAAGCTTCAAACTATATCTTGATGAAATTTCAACATTCCAGACTAATCAGATTAAATAAATATTAACGTCAAAAATCTTATTCCTGTATTCTCAGTTAAATGATAATCAATTCAGTATTTTTTCATTAATTTATATAGTAAATTATATATTTCATAGAGGTAGTAAGGAAACAATGGAATTAAAATTCATGTAAAAAAAAATAGTTTTTGTTAAATGCTAAATTACAGATCAATTTATGATTTTATTATTATTATTTTTTTTTATTCCATTGCAATAGCTCTGTAACGACTTGAAAACCAAAAAAGGCTTTGAAGCATTTAAGTAATCCTCACAATCTCCAGATGCAAAACCTATATAAAATATGTAGTCCCTAAGGAAGTAAGGATACTCTTCGTAGTAAGTGTACGTTCACTTTTAATCAAGTATCTGTAGAAATTTGACATATTTGGAGGTATCTTCCACAAGAATACGCTCAGGTATTGGTGGAAAGTATTTCATGAAGATAAAAATTACAGACACCAGTAGGGACTGAACTTCACATTAAAGTAATAGCACTTTAGCTGATATCATGCACAATACGATTAATACTTTTTTTCTTACTAATAATTACTTACAGTTATGTCGTATATGTCTTTACTAGACATACTGTATTCCCGTTACTTTTTTTACACCTCGTACAATCTGTCTATCAAGAGCGTGTATGGCATAAATAACAGTTGATACTGTAATACGTTACTTTTTTTTATTCTTATAGTAAACATTACTTTTATCTTGAATGATTTATAATTATGAAGAACTTAGCGTTCAAAACTTTGTTCAAAATTCATTTTATTAAAAAGCAAGCAACACCTTCATATATAATTTAGATACAAAAATAATTATACCAAAAATTGAAAAATTATTTAATTGAAATCTAATAACTAAATTTATGTAATATTTATTTGAAATAAAATAGATACGCGTATGAAATTAATAATTGCATTTTCATGCGTACTAAAAAATTAAACAGTTGCAGTATTGATCTTATATTCTTTATCTTTTGTATAATTCTAAAATTACATTCTATAATCTTATAATTCGAAAAATTATAGAATTAATAAATCTAGATTAAAAGTAATAAAATGACAATAAGCTTTCTCATCGATTAAAATTAAACAATATAATATTCGTAATGCCCCTGCTATGTACACCGTTGACTGACTACAATTCTAAGAAATAAATTGAATTCGTACAATTAAAGTATGGTAATAAACAACCATATTTTTCTCATACATTTCAAATAACTTATCATTTATATATTTTAAAAACTTATTGTTCTGCTATATTGAGTTTATATTTTATATCAGTATTACAAAATGTTTCCACATGTTTCGTGTGTAAAAAATTACGCCAGTTACCTTTGTTACGATATGAGCATTTGAAATCAAATTATGAGGAAATATTCTGTTTATTAATTGCTTTCGATATTTTAATAGTAAAATTCTGTATTCGAATGGAATGATACGGTGTTAAATCTTTGGAACAAAACAGCTGGATCCATTTGGAAATATTTGGAACAAACAACGAGATGATTTTCAAGTTTTATAATCACTTCACGCTACAACCTTCGATAATTACTAATCAATTCATGCGACAACTTTCGATGAACTCAGTATCAAGATGTTAAACTTTCTGAAGAAAGGGTGGCGTTTATAAATGGAGCGTTGTTAGAATGCAGGAGCTGCACGACTAACACTCATCAACCTTGTACAGAGAATTGCAGGGATAAAGGGAACACACGTCGAATATCCTTCAAATGTGTGTAGTAAAGAAAGGATAATGGATTAGAATAGAATTTAACATACACTTACATACCAATATTCAAAATTTTGCATTGCAGTTGGATAAAATGAACTCTATCCGAACTAAATGCTTGAGCCGAAAAAGAAGAATAATAAGAGTGGAGAATCACTTGTTTTTAAACGAATTTCTTTTAGGCATAAAACTGATTTTTTTGTTATAAGAAAATGTAGACGAGGAGTTTTAATGATTAAGTTTTTAGCAAGACATTTTTCACACTTTATTTCCCGCTTTTTTTCTTCCTCCAGACAGATATTCCATACATTGCTCCTTTTCACTGGCTGAAAAAATGGCACGTCTAAAACATATTTTCTACATTGATAACATCTCTCAACTGAGAGATACGCGGTTTATATTTTTTCTTCAAATTTATGATTTTAGGGAAATGAGGCATAAAATATCATATTTATGGTTCCGAAAATAAAATTCGCTCTTTTGACACGAATTTATTTGCTGTAAATTTGACAGTTTATAACGTCACCTATCTGTCTTTGCCTTTATGACTCTTCACTTTAACTTTAAATTAATCTATTTTGCATTTCATGAAAATTATTGGTAAAATAATTATCAACCCTGATAAGTTCATTTTTATAGTCGAAAAGATGAATAAAATTGAAGATGCTAATCGTGAAATGAAAAATATAAAAATATTTACATTGACAATTTTATTTCAATTGTCGCATTATTTGTACTTCAAATGCATTTCAACTGTTCGTAAAGTTGTCAATTGTTATCAAATTAAAGAGCAACGGAAGGTGGTGATGTCGAATTTTCAGGTGCAATAAAATCCCGTAATATCTCTCTGAATCATCCGTTAACGTTCCCTTGTCTGAAATATAATTTCCGTAATATAAGCTATGTTGTCTCGATCTGTTTTATATACATAACTTTAAACTCTTTTCTCCTGGGTATTTAAACATATTATCGATATTTATTACAACTTTAATATCTTTTACAAAATGCTAATTTAGCACTAGCAAAAATATACATTTCAACCAGTCATCTTTATAGAATAAAGATATTAATAAAAATAAAAATAATATTATAAACGAATATTTAATATCCATAGTTTCAATACATACTAAAGATGTTGATCGTTGTAATAAAAATAATAAATATTTAGTGATACATTATGTAGTTATAACAATTTTACGTATTTAACGACTAATTCCGTATGAAACATTTAACATTATTATCACTAATCATATTCACATATAAAAGCAAATTTTACAGAGTATCTGAAAAATTTAAGTGTGCAGTTGCAATTTTCTCAGTATTTGGACGAAAAATCCTGTGTATTGCACACCCAACAAATTCTATAAAAATCGTTTAAATAGTCATAATTGACATCAATGCGATATCTCTTATATTTATACACGATTGACTCTTGTACTGTATCATCAATGATGATAAAATGTTGTTTCATCCCTTTTAGAAGTCTTATAGCAACCACAATGGATTGTAAAATTGTATGCCTTTGAAAAAGTTGTTGCTTTCTTTCTTTAGGTTTAACAAGAAAATGAGTTATAGTCTACGAAAAAATTCTTATTACGTAATATACAAAAAAAAACTAAAGCGGTTTATAAAATATTATAATAGCTGTTGCATAAAAAAATCTGCGAACAGAAAAATCAGCCTTTTATAATACAGAAATGAAGGAGACAAAATAGAATGTAGAATGATAATTACAGTATAGTAAAGAAATTCGAATTATGCGTTCTCAGTACTTTTATGATAAACGTATTTTCTTTTCAAATATCAGAAATAAACATAAACAGAGTACGATTGGTCCAAAAATAAACAAATATCACAAATTCAACATATAAAACAATAATAAATAGATGTAAACTTGAAAAAAAAAATTAATGAACATATCATGTATAAACTTTTTCAATTTCAACATGTGAAAATAACAACTGTGATGATTTGTAAAATTACAAAACATTATAATTCACTTAAGTTGAGAGTTTAAAAGGAGCATAATAGAATGAAATGATGATAATTAATTTTGGAATCCGAAATTAATGTGGTTATGCTTTTTATGAACTAGATTTATCTTACTACAATACTAGAAAGGAAAAGCAATAGAACGTACTAATTTGCTAACAGATTTATTTAAAAATATTTGTAAAAATTTGCCTATTTTTTTCATTCATTCAGAAATAAATTAATTCAGAAATCAATGTAATGAGTCTATATATCAGCATTCTGACATCTGATTTTAATAAACCACTAACAATTTTTATAAATTCCAATTCAAACGAACTTGAAGAACATAATTGGTTTGTTAAGATATCAAACCAGACTGGCTTTAAAAGGCAAATCATCAACAAATTGGGTTTTAATATAGCCAGTAAAAAATATAACTATGTTATCAGAGATTTTAGAATACACATGTTCATACTACTCGTGTTATTAGAAATTCTCTTTGACGAATAACCCTTGACAATTCTATAATGTCTTTATATCAAGTATCACAAACTGTTTGATATTGCGTGTATGATTTTCGTAAACATTTTTTATACATAATTGATATTGTTATCTAATACTATATAAATTAAAAAAATTTTGTTATGACTCAGAAGTTAAAATTGTGTTTATAAGTAAAGTGCATTTTTGTAATTTTATATACTATCTGTTTAAATTCAGTAAAATAAAATAGCAAAAATAGAAGACAATTAATTTTTGACGAATCACTGAGTTATATAAAATAAATTAACAATTTTAGAATTTAAACAAATGATTATAGAAAGATAGCACCAATTTTTTAAACTTATAGGAATTCACGTGGAAAAATTTAGTCTAGAAAATCATTTGGAAAACGATCTTAAGGTGATTAAAAATAATACAGAATGGAACACAGATTATGGCAAACGATATTACACGTTTTAAGATCATAAATAATACAATGCGTAACAAATGGATACTTCCACCAGCTGCTCTCAATGGTTTTCATAACGCGTAACTACTTAGAAATATTTACATTTCTCTAGAAGTGAAAGTTACAGAAACTCATTTATTAAGTGTAACAATTAAATAAATTTTGCAGCATCATTTTTAACTTGTAATTTAACTTGTTAATTATTTTGTATGAATAAATAAAAATTTGGACTATGGTATACTGAATAATAAATACTTGAATTGCATATAAATTTATAAATCTATTCGATTAATAAATGATTTAATACGGTGTTCATTTTGTTTAATCAATTCATTTTTTTTTTAAATTTTGCCTGAAAGTTCATTCTTCTCGAACTGTATCAAATTAAAAAAATTGCAAATTTGGCTCGATAAGTACTCATTCGAAGCGTACCGCTAAAAGAAAATAAACGAAGAAAAATAAACATGGAAATTTTACGTTATTTAGTCACTTAGCAAAATATGTGAAATTTCATGATAAATAAATTTATTAACAAATTTAATAACGACCGGCAAAATGAATTTGAAGTTCTTTATAAACGTTTGATATCAACTATGTAAATAATTGTGAAATAAATTCAGAATTATACAAATAATTCTGAATACCAAAGTAATTCAAATTTTGAATTAACAAAAATACCTATTCCACATAATATGCTACAATAACATAAATAAGTCTTGTAGCTTAATTTAATGAAAATCGAACTAATAATGTTATGCTTCTAAGTGAAAATTTCCAAAACAAATATTTGTTTATTTCAGAAACCACCGCTGTCTGTCATGTTATTTTGTTATTAAGTCACAAAGAGATTGGATAACTTAGATGTCGTGCTTTAATGCATTTTCACCACACGACCAATAAAAATTCTCACATACATAATTTTAGCAAATTATATTTCATTGAATTTATTTTCCACGATAATTTTTGTACCGAATGAATTTAATTTCTGATTTTTAGTCGAAACTACATTTTGTTAATTAAATTACCTCTAATTTAACATCCACCTTCCTAACGAAGATTAAAAGACCAAAATTAATTTCAATTATACGATCTTAAAATAAAAATTATTATCGTGACATTTAAACTCAATGAAATATACATTGTTATATTTTGTCGTATTTTATAGTTTTCTATAAAATCATATTAGCAGATATATGCTTTCCAACAGTAATAAAATAAAAATTTTTGAAATTAGTGTTATAAAATAAAAAAAAATTAACATAATATTGATTTTTGAACCCGTTTGGAAAATGAAATTTAATGAATTAATACATAGTATTTACATTAAATATATTATTATAAAATAGTAATAAATCCTGGTATAATTCAAATAATTTTTATAATCATACTTTTCTACGCAAAGGGAAAATAAAAAAAAATTTTTCTTTTTCATTTATGTATTTACAACTGATTCTATGTATTTGTAAAAATAAATATTTTTATGTGATGTTATACTTTATGTAACTATAAATCAATCAGAGTTGATGATAACATATTTGCATTAAAATCTAATCTATTAATTCAATGAATTTTATCGTATTTAAAATTTTTTACTCTGATCAATTTTTAATACTAAAATTAATAACATGATATTCATCGAAAAATAATTATTACATTCACAAAAATAAATATAAATTTATACACTGTTTTATTATATTATTATAATTACATAATGCAGTAACACAGTCAGAACGTATTCATGCATTATGTGCAACGTAATATTATACATCAAATTATATTTGATGTTATTTGTAATGAGCTGTTGCAACTATTCAGTTTAAAAAAATCTATTAAATTCTTACTTTAGATAAATTATTTTTTATATCGACTAAATATAACATTATAATGCCGTTGCATTGAGTGTAAAATTACATTGCCCATGTAAAATGTTATTAAATTTTGTGGCAACGGATTGCACGTATAATGAAATTTTTAATTTCTTTTTTACAGTTTAATTCATAGTTCATAAGATCTCGACAGAAACTGTGAACTGCTTATATTCAACGATAATTTTTTAATGATTTTATTCATTATTGAATTCATTTTTAATTAAGTTGCCGTCAATATGTTGTAATTTAATTAATTAAACCAGTCTTGTAACCATGTAACAATCAATCGGAGGTATCTTATTCACGAGACGTGGAAAAGAAATGTCGCGGGACTTTGATTTGCAAAATTGGATTTATTTTTAGTACATATAGCAGCAGCGTCTTTTAAAGGAGCTCATTTTTGAAATATCTTTACTTGCAATGTTTTGTCGATATTTTTGTAATAGTAAAAAATATATGTACACACGGAACACGCGCTCACATACGCATACTAAAGTACTTTGTTGCCGTGAAAATATACTTATGAGGTTTTAAATGTTGAAAGCAAAACTGCAGTTTGAGAAAGCTTCTCTTTGAAATAATTATACAGTAACTAACTCGAACAGATTATTATAATATGCTATATTTAACATACTCGAGTAATTTATTTACCTCACCCTGTCAAAAGACGTCGTTATGAAATAATTCTACTTTGACGGAAATGTGTGAAGTTAGTTGATTGCTTAGTGTCGATGAGCCTAATTTTGGTACGATGGAAACGATCAAATTTTGCGGTAACCTTAAGACTTAATTCCGGTGAAGAGAACGCGTATTGTTATTGTTGGAGATAGAAGTAGACACGGAAGAGCATAACTTCACACAATAGATTACGGGAGAAGTTAGTCCCGAGAGCTGATAAGTTTCAAGAGAACCGTGAATCCAGCAGCAAAGTGTTGCACTGGTGCTACTTACACATAAAGCTATGAATTTCTAACAAAATGCGTAATGGTTAAGGTGGTATAAAATTGCATATGTCATGACACAATCGTAACAATTTTACGCAGATGTCTAAACCAGAAGTTGACGGTTTTATGTAAGCCAATTATTAGTTATTACAACACAGAATGTAAAAATAAATGGAAGTTCTTTGAAGTGTCTTGCAAGATGTTTGTATTTAATTGCGTTGTCGTAATTATTACTCAAGGAATGAAAATGCTGTAATACTGTTTTTAACGAAACTTAAAGTTGATGAGATAAAATATCCAATTCTCAGTTACCGTATTACATTGCGTGGTTTTAGAGGGATGGAAAAGGATATAAGGTGAATTCTTAAGACAGAAGTATCTTGTAACATTTATACGCCAACCATATATAAAGTAACAAGACAAACAAGGCTGGATTTAGTTGCTCGAGACTCACCATTGTGTTACGCGAGACACTGATGTGTATCCAATGCGAATGACAGATTCAAGTGTGCTAATGCGGAAAACTATCTACTAAATGCAACTGTTATCTTCAGTCAGCGTTGATGCATTTAAACAGACTTCGAACAAATTATATTCTTGGAACTCCTCTTTGACTTATTTCTAACATTCTTTATCACCGCTTTTGGCCAAATAAGGGAACTTCATGTTATGCATTATAACCGACAGAATAACTAGCCAGCGTGACAGATAAGCACAAATTAGGCCGTTTGGAGACAATATAATTCACTTAAATTACTTAGCATCAATTTTCTTTGAACCTGTTGACGAGCGCCATTTTCTGCGATGGTTACATAATCTTTACAGCAATATGGCATCGATAATAAATTTCCAGGCGATAAAACCAAATATTAAATAAAAAAATTAATATTTTCATGATACATAAAACGCAACTGCGATTTCCTGTGTCGTAATCGGGATAATTTTGTTAAATTAGGATTTAGGATAAGGAAGTTTATTTCGTTATAAATATCATTATAAATTTAAAGCGAGAACTTTATATTTAATTGCATAATAACTTTTGCAACTACTTGTTTATTCTTCGTCATTTTCCTTTTCCGTAACAATAAAGAAATAGTTCAATTATGAATAAAATTTGTCTCTCTAAATTTTACTTTGCATTTAATTAATTTCAAGAGTTCGACATTTCAGAATAAACTACACTGTAATTTAATATATAAGATATAAAAACATAACTTAAAATTTAGATTCATTTAAACGTTCATTACAAATAATCACTTCTTTAAAATGAAACATAAATAATCAAAATTCTTTACTAACGCAAGGAAGTTTTTTTTATATTTTGTGTATTTTTAATTGCATTGGTCAAAGGTAAAGAACCTTTTTGCACCTTGTAAGGAATGTTAAGTGGATGAAACCACTTCGAAGATGCCATTTCGAAGAACGAACAAACGACGTAATTGAATGTTTTAGATCCACGCTTGATCTATAATTCAATAGAAATCATTCCTTTTAATTACGGAATTGTATCGTTTCACTTCAAAAGTGCGTTATTCTTTGACAATACATCTTCGATAAAAAATGTCCATCTTTATATAACGACTCACCATTTATGACAAATGCATTATATATGCACACCGAAGAAAAATTGCCATAAGGCATTTGTTTTCACAAGCTGAAGTAAATGCAACAATATTGCTTACATAAATCATACGATTAAGACTCTTACTTCTGAATAGCGAAAAAGAAGTTATATCAAAATGTATCAACCACCACTATCATTACTACAAACCGTAAAGCGAATCGCTCTCTTCGTACTATTGATTATTACTCAGTTTTATTACCTGACACAGTATCTGGAATATAAGCTATTACGCGAATTTCCTTTCTCGACGCTTTATAGATTCTGAATGCACTTTATCGCAAATGAAACAATTCGGAAGATCATTTTCGACTGATCATTTATCTCGCACTTGAAATTTTCGCTGCTTCCCGCACCACCCCGTGCCTGCGCAACATCACAATCAACAATTGTGTAACCCGAAACTAATATTCATCGATCATTAATTACCTATTTACTAAAACGTACTTGATTCCCGCGAATGACGCTCGCGTTCGATAAAAATGCCCAAGCGTATTAAAATGACGTATTGATTTCTGTTTCGCTTATTTGTTGTTATCGTCAACGAATCCATTCTTCACGTATCCGCTCGCTGGACTTTCGTCTACGTTCACGAAAAAGTTTTCGCTTTTTGTTGCCGCGTGACACCTTGAGCAGACTTTTCGACGCGGTCTTACATTTTCTAAAGCTGCGCGAATGTGTTTGTATCGAGTAAGACTATTTGCACGTGTGTGCACTTGCATGTGTGCATACGTGTTAACGATGTTTGCACATCAAGTCGTCGAAACGAAGGTGCAGAATGCGTGTCGCAAATTACGTGTCTCTCAAAGCTCATGTTAGCGTTATATTTGTACAA
>JABFOX010003803.1:0-10008 GCA_022817665.1 Axea sp. ZL-2020
CGCAGCAGGAACGAAACGCACCGCGGAACGAACAGGACTGCCGTGCGGCTCGTGTAAAATCGTCGAGTGATTACGACATCGTGGCATTTTCAAAAAAGTGACAAATTATTAGGATACACAATTACGGGACGGCACCAGTTGTGGTCACAGAACGATGTCGCAATAACTTCTATCTGTTGTAACATTGCATTTTAATGCTTTGTTACAATTTAATTTCAGCTTAGAAATTTGCATTTTCTAAGACAAACAAATGTTTCTTGTCAAAATCAGCTCATGTTTCAACAAATTAAAATAACTTTATTATTTGATTTATTTATCATTTAATAATATCGTATATTGTTTTTTTTCTCTTTTTTTATTGACAGAAATGAATCAATATATTACCAAAATCGTAATCAAACACTTGTTATGTGTGGTATTGAGCAATGCAATCATTATCAAATATTGTAATCTGTGGATAACATGAGTGATATATAACTTACACAAAGAGAACGTACAAACAACTGTTTTATTTGATATTTAATATCAAACCTGTGCTTATAACTTCAATGCTATTCATATTACTTTTCCATGTTGTAAAAATAATTGAAAAACTAATAAATAAAAATGTTTTATTGAGATTTGAAACTTCTATTTCAACTTCGTCAAGTTGGATTTAATCTGCGTGGCTATGATACTCGCATAATACAAATTTGTTCAATCATTGCTTTCATGTATACTGAAGTAGCTGGTGCACAGTACACATGCGCAATCTTATAATCTTATAATAATATAATAATACTATTAAAAACCTGAAACTTTAGGAATTACACCTTGAAATGTAATTTTTAAATGTTTAGTTACTCAGTTTTGTACAAATAAAACTAATTTAAACGAATTTAAAATTATAAGCAAACTTTTGGTGGTAAACATCAATACGTCACAAAAGTCCATATTTATTAATAAAATAAAAAGTTCCATTTTTTTTAATTTCAAGAATATTTTATGAATATACATTATAAATAATGTATATTATATACGTAAAAGGTTTATTTATATATGGCACACAATACATACATTGTTGAACACATTAACGTGAATATTTTGGTGAGTCGCTACGCCGTTGAAATTAAAAAATTACGTTACTTTTCTTTTCAAACATTACCAATATTAAAGTTTTTCTTTAAACACCCCAGCGTGAAAAATTTGAATTTTAATCGACTTGTGGGTAAATGTAGTTACAAATTAAGCCACAACAAAGTTATACCTTTTGCCACAATAGCAATAGATTGTGCCATACTTTGTCGTAACATGATTATTGAACGAAACATAGATTCACCAAATTATGCCTTAAATTCTGGTAAAGTATTTATAAAAGCAATGTAAAAGATTTCTTATACTAGGCTTGATTCTAGTTTTCTGAATTGATAATCTAAAAGTTTACACTGACATTAAATTATCTTTTGCTTTTCGTAACGCTGAATTGTGCATTGAAACTCAGACATTAAAAAAAAATGAAACAACTAAGTACATTTATACATTAAACGGCAAAGTATTTATTATTCGATTTTAATTGTTCTAAATATTTTACACTTAAAATATACTACGAATCTATAAATGTATCAATGTATATTCTTAAAGAAAATAAATTGAAGTCATACTAAAAACTTTAATAATTCAAATAAGGTCACTTGAGTTGATTACAGTAACCTTTAACTAAGAAATGAAAATAATCCTGATAAATTAAAAATTGTAAATCTTCAAATATGTTTATATTATATTTTCTTACTATTATTCATAATGATCATATTTGTAATGAAATAAAGTGGTGGGAGAACAAGTAGTTTCCGCTGCACATCAGTGTAGTTCTATATCCTACAAATAGTCCATTTTTACTTTTGATTTGAATGATGATGCGGATGATTGATTACATTTATTAAATTATATAAATTGCAAAATTGTTGCGTTAAGTGCTTTTTTTCAAAACACTTATAACTTTAATTAAAACGTTTGTATTTTTCGCAGAGGAACACAAAGCGATGCGAATATGCGATGAAACTGGAAGGAAGGGAGGAGAAGGAAATTATTCTTAACGAAATATTTTGCACAAGCTCATTATCTGGAATGAGTATGCGAAGGCCGCCGCGTACCTCCATCCATGTAACGTTTATGCTGCTAACACTTGCGTCATTACGAATCCAAGAGTTTCCTCGACTGATCCCCACCCTCGTGATACCGGCTCTTTCCTATCTCACTTTTTTTCATCTCCTCGCTCTTATTACGATTCTCTCGGGCATCTAAGCAAATTGCTTTGCTACTGATTTAATGTCGATTTTGCCACCGACGTACAGATTTGTTTTCTTCAATATCAGAGCGACTTTAATTTTGAAAAGATATTCGGTATTTTTAACTATGTATATTCACATGGCATATCAAATAATGCTTCCTTTATTTAAATTATTTTATTATTAGAATACTCCATTTTTTCATTTTTATAACAAAAGATTATTTCAATAAATTTCCCCCATGGAGTGTTTATAATTTTTAATTATAAACCGATTTAAATCAAACGGAACAACCATGTCAATTAAATAAATTCTTTTAATCCGGTAACCTCGAATGTTTACATGCGTAAATACCGAATATTTCACGGGCGTTTTTAGCATACTTCTAAAACGGAATCGAACATCCGTAAAGAGTCCAAAAATCTTCAGATCGTTGAAGTGAAACGTTCCGGTTTCTTGGAGGTCGTTAACCCTCAACCACTGTAAAGACTCTCATCTGGGGTTCTTTTAATCTACATCGTACGAAATTCGAGTCAACCATTCGATTAGAAAAAGTGCCGGTTTGCGCTTCGCAAAAACTTACTTTGCATTAACCACTTCTTTCATGCAAGGGACAATTTTCTTACTTCCTGTTGCATTTGCGAATATTGTATCTCCCGGCCGGTTGAACCTGAATTTTGTAACCAACGTTGCGGCATCGCTTCGCGAAAATTGTTAACTTCCTACAAACTACCACATTCGCGTTGCCTGTAAGCATTACGACAAAACATTTTTGTCATCATGTTCCAGTGTTTGACTCACAGGAAGATGTTTCATTTCGAGTTCACGATTTTTTAAATCCTAAGTCGTGTTTTATTATACGGGCCTTTTTCTATAAGTTATTGAATTAATGATGATCGATTCATCAGCACGATCAAGCATTTAATTCAACGGATTAAAAGTAAATAGTTTCTTATTTCATTATTTTTAAGTGCAAAAGTTTATAAAAAATTATCGATAGAATGTTAATTCGATAGCGTTTTAAATGTTTATGACAAAAATTGAAAATTGCAGTTTACATTAGCATCATTGTTTGCATAAAAATGTTACCCAATGTTATTATCCTACTATATTTTAATACATTTTCACGTTTAAATTATGTATAATAACTGTTGTTATAACTGATTTAATTATAATACCGAAATTCTAATTTATTGGGAAAATTTTCGTTTCGTATAAACTATTTTCAGTTGCATCAGTCAAAATGAGTTTGGATGGCTGTTGGCATTTTCTGAACACGGAGGCAAAAGAAGGAACACTTTCCTTTTACACAAGTCGCTACGTAAGAAAAGAACGCGAAGCAGAACCGTCGCTGAGCGAAGACCTGCTTACCTTGTTCCACCGCCGCTCCTCCTTCCGCTCTCACTGTCCTTTGTTGTTCCTGCCTCATGGGCTCATACCCAACATTCTCTCTCTTATCCTGCCGCGCCTAATCAATCCTCGACTCAAACTTCGTGCTTTGCACGTGTTACGATTGACTGCGCTTGAGCAACATTTTTAATCGGGTGGAAATTCACCCGGCTCGAGTTTAATGATATAAATAATTTCAGGACCATGGGGACCAGATTGCGGCCGATTACATTTTGCGACAGATTGGCACCGACTACAGATTGTCTGGTTTTCATCACGAATGTGAGGAATTTCCGGTTACGAGAAGATTTTATGACTTAGCTGACTTTGAAGAATTTAAAAAATTATGCCCATCTCTTTATAAAAAGACAAAAAAAAAACATATACATTAAATTAAAACGAACTCAACGCTGTTGTCAATTATTCTAAGTGTTACTATACATATATATGTCTCATATTATAATTATAATAAATTAATTTAGCAGAATAAATTCTAATTAATGCAATTAATCATTGAATTAAACTTAATAAATTTTTAATTATGATTTAATTGCTAAAATTTAAACGTAATTAATGTCATTATAACATTATTAAAATAAAAAAAAAGTTTATATTAATAATAATTTATTTTATATTAAAACTATATTTTTAAAATTAAGTTCAAAGTAAGTAATTACAATTCAATTAAATAAAAACACTTACTTTTGACTAAAGTGGTGAAGAAAGTTGTAAAATATTGAAACATTATTGTAAAATTATATAAATATTTGCACAAATATTGTGTAAAGCAGAAAAGATATTATGAAATATTATGTTGATTTTGAACTAAATAAGTGATTATATAAAAAATGCCCTGGAAAGTTTATTTCTGTGAATCATTATTTTGTGCATTAATTTTATTGTTGTTAAACCATATTTCGTTTTTTATAACATATTACGCTTTAATAAAATTGCAATTTTTATTCGAAAGAGCTGACATGTCCATATTATTATTTTTATTATACTTGTCTATTTCTTTTATTTTATTCGATATTTACGTTGAAAGTTTAATCAAAATTGTCTGATTCGCTTACTCAAACAATTATAAAATAAATCATTATTTTATACATTCATGGCGTCTGATAAATATAAAAATATTCGACGTTTTAATTCGACGATTTTGTTCGAATTTTTTATTTATAATTATTTGTATGCATTATTTCACACTTGATGGCGATCCAATTTTAAATTAACGTTTCACTTCCATTGACATAATTTATAATGCAAACATGAAATTCATATTCCAGTTTCACGAGAAATTACCTGTACACGTTCGTTCTCATAAAAATAGCTTTTTGTTACAATACTTAAAATAGAAGCATCAGAATTTCAAAATTAATTAAGAAATAAAAAGCGATCGTTTTTATGCACAAGTCACAATTTTATTAATTAATTTGTTTTTGTTTGTTTGTTTTGTTGTTAAGTACTCGTAATTAATTGCATCTATTTGCGAATAAAGGAAATGTATTGACAAAATGAGTCAAGTATTGAATAAGAGTATGTATTTATCGCAGTGTTGACATTTTTGTCACACATGTGTATGTGCAAACATCGACTCTACCATTACTGATACGATGACGAAGAAGCACCTGTGAAATAAATTCGTGTCAACAAAATGCACTGTTCTGACTGGTCGAAGTCTTCCCTTTTTTGCAGAACTGTATTCTACCCCTCTGTTATGGCGAGAAGTGCAAAAACTTCAAATGGCCAGCAACTTAAGCGCCAGATTATCAACGGAATAATGAACTTGTTTGCGGAAATATTTGCTTGTGAATTTGTACTTCAACCTGAGGATTATGAAGTGAAAAATGAATACGTTTACCAGAGATCACAAGGCTATCATCAGTTTAACAAAAATTGATGTGTATTAAATCGGCCTAATGTCAAACTTTTGTTCCGAATAACTTTTGTACTATTTGGAAACAAACATCATCATAATGCAAAAACAAAAATTACTCAATAACTCGAATAAAACAATGACTCGAACAAGAAAAGTATATTTCAAATAAAAATATGCAATTATTCATGATTTTGATTTGTTTTATTTGCATTTGTTTTAAATTTAAACATAAACATTGCAAGTGCAAGAATTAGACAAGCAAAATTGATGAAAAAGAATTTGTTCATTCGGTTCAATGATGGAATGAAAAAATTAATTGAGAAAAAGCCATTTTTACTGCCTAAGAAAAAATCTGACAGTTGAAGAGATACGATGATGAGTTTAAACTTTAAATATACTGACAATTCAACTAAAGGAAAAGACGAACACGGAAAGGTCAAGCGGCAGGATTGGGCATTACGAAACGATTCAAGTGTCGCGCGTTGCGCCATCGTGTTGTGCACTTATGTTTTGCACGTGAAGAGAAAGAGATCCTGAGCGGTTCGGCAGCCGGCGGAGCATTCCAAATGTAACGATGCCGACGAGGAGTGATGCCGCACATCCGGGACGGGAGCGGTCGCCGCCGCCACGTGTTACCTTTCGTTTATCTTCGAGTATCGTCAAAGATTTCAAAGCACATTGATCAACATATTGCCTATTCTTTTTACTGCGCGTTAAATTCAAAATCTAAAGCCGAAACAAAATTATTTTAAAAAGATGAAAAGTTCAGTTGCATTTTATTCATGTTACGTTAAGCATTGAAAAATTAAAATCTTATCCAAAATGTTTTTTTCAAATGCGTTATTTTATTATTCGTCCAGTAAACGAAAAAAAACACACAAAATGTATGCTTTTTTAATAATAAATTGGTTTTTGTATGTGTGTCTACATTATGTCTATGTTATGTTACATATATGTCTATATATGTAACATAAATAATTAGAAACTGTGCATATTGTTTTTATAAAGAACTATAAAAAAAACACTCGAATTGAATAATTAAAATGAAGTAGAACAAATAAATCATACGATATGAAGAAAAATAATGTTACACGTAAAACTATATAAATATTCTCATATTATCAATACATTAATATTCTTCTTATTTTCGTCTTATGTTATATTAAGAACTTAAATCTAAAATAGCAGTATGAAATGAACTTTTATCGACATCTTATCATTAAATAAATTACTGAGAGAGAAATTAATCTTTAGTGTTTATTACACGCGATGTAGATCCTTAGAAATGTTAAAGTATAAAGCTTTTGATATAGTAGAAACGTGTGTAATTTTGTTACATAATAAAATATATAATCATAATTTACTAGACACTTCTATCATAGAATTAGTTCATTTAAATTAAGTTCGTCGTTTGAAGTATCATTTAATGTATAATTAAGGTATGTAATAAGTCTTTGAAATACAAAGAAATATATCACAATAATATTATTTTGTAATACTCTTCTCTTCATTTGATAAACAAATATTAACACTAGTGTATTCGTTTTTATAGAGATGATGCGAAAGTTTCACAGATTAGTTCATTTTAAGAACCAAATACTTGTGTATTTTAATAAAAATGCACTCTATATTTTTAACGGTAGATAATTGAAATATGTAAATTTATGTATTAAGTAAATATAACTTTACGTATTTAGTATTTGTACTTTATGTTGAATAAATTTTTCGTATGAAAATTTAAAATCCATTATTGAATCTTATAATCGCTTTACTTAATATTTATAAAAATTGCAATATTGTATGTTCAGATAAGAAATAAAATATGCAGACTTTTGTAGTCGATTTCTTTAAGTCTTGAAATAAAAATTTACTATAATATCAAAATCTTCTGATATTAAAATCAGCTAAAGCTATGTGAAATAAATAATTTACGGGAGAACTTGTTAGAAAATTGAATACTAAGCATATTAATGATTTCTTTTTCATAACTGTATGCATACGGAATACGCATGTAATATTAGTATTATATAATAAGTTCTGAAGTACAAAATTTATATTTTTGTGTTTTAATATTTTTGTTATTACCAGATTAATTAATTTTGTCATTTTATATTCAATATTACTTAAATATAATTAAAATAAAAAAAATTAGTTTTAAAAAAGCAACGCACTGATGCCAGAATGATCTCAAAACATTTTTAATTCAACGTCTAGTGTTAATTGGATTCTACTATATGCAATTATTTCCCTCAGAAAGATAAAGAAATATTTTTGAAGTTCAGTAATTTATATGAGTCTCTTATCACTATTATGTGTTTTGACACTATTATATTTATATTAGTAATTATATTTTTTGACACTTTCTACTGTAATCTTTATGACTGATATTATAATGTACTGTTTAATAAACGTTTCGCTTTGTACTAAGAGGAACATTAGTGAGAGGAATTCTGTCGTGATCTTCGAGACCTTAGAAGATAGTTTTGCGTCACAACGCATTTCTTAATTTTGCACGTTTATACTGCCACTTGAATCAGTTTGGAATATCTAATCAAATGAAAGGAAATATAAAAACAAAGAAATTAAACTTCATTCTATGTAATAATTTAAAAGAACAGTTACATAAATATTTGAGTAATTTAAAACATTTTAAAAAGAATAGTTCATATAAACATATTTTATATTATTATGTTTAATAAACGTAAACTGTTACCATTATTCATTAACACAATCAAAAAGAAGTATAGCAATTAAAAACAAAAAAAAATACCACATTTATATTCGTAAATATATATCTAAGAATTTTAACTGTAAATTTTATAAACATTTAATATAAATGCACTTTAATTGCTAGAGTTCATCAGAATTAAAATTCAGTATCACTAGATTATGATAAAAGTTTGGTGCGCCCTAAAAATTTTTCTTCATAATTTCATATATTATGGTAATGAATAAGTATGTTCAAGAAAGAAGCAATAACAAATAAATTTAATAGATTAATATAAGATTTTAAACATTATTATTACATAAATTTAGTGACGGTTTAAGTAAAATGTCATTTACTTTAAAGCTAGTTTCATTAGAAAGGAAATCCTTTTTAATGATATTGTTTGTTTACTTAACGTTTAAAAATAATCAAAATATCAATAATTTAATGTTTTTTGCTATCTTTATAATACTTTTATTTATCAAGCATAATGGAAAAATAATTGAATACTAAAAATGAACAAAGCGAGAATAATGAGACAGAAATTTTAACCGATTTTATCAATTTATGATCAATTTATAAATAAAATCAATAACAGCATATCACTTATGACTACAAATGTAGAATTTCTGTAATTACATGAACATTCAGTCTCCGAGTCATTAAGTGCCACATTTATTTAGGAAATGATAAGATAATTTCAACGGTAATTCATTAAATAAAACATAAATTCATCATCGATAAATTTATTTTTTTGTGCATCATTTAACCATAAACTACAATGTCTTGATTAAAAAGGAAAGAATAATAAAAGCTGGGATGAAAGTAAATCTTGTAATTATAATACACCTGCTTTTGCATTGTAATTGTCGATGTGCTGAATCATAAAATTCACACAAAAAGTGATTTTCATCGAAATGACGACGCATCGTAACCACAGACCATCGTGAGTCACTGACTTAAGGATGTTAGCTTTCGCACGGGTTACTTGAGTTACCGTTTCTACGAAATCAATGGAATAGATTTGCATTTTCCTCGTGGATGTAGAATTTCAGCAACGAAGAATTTTTATTTGTAATTTGTATTCAACTTTGTAATAAACACGAATATCAACGACACTTTGCATATAATTTTTATGATATCGATGTATTTATATTTTTTATGATATCTCTAAATAATATATTCACAAACAATTCGTAGTATCGAATATTACGTATGAATCAATTGAACGTGAAAGAATTCAATTATTAGGGAGGGATATCTTATAATTTAAAACGTGAAATAGGTAAAAATAAATAGTCACGAATCTAACACAATATTTCTTTAGAAGTAATGACAAATAGTGTCAGGCGTAGTCGCAGCGAAGTATAAGTCATTCGAGGTACAAGAGAAACAAAAATGTGAGCACACTTCCGGTCCACAATATCTCGTTGTCAGCGAATAACTTTAGCAGATAATCCGCGACAAACATCCGGATTCCACAGCAGCGCAATAAATAACGATAATGAATCGCTATTTGCCGCACCCACGCAGGTGTTAAGAGCGCAGATATATCGCGATACGTGCGAGCCACCGCGTTTTACGCTGCTCAATTCGAAGACATAATTCTGTACGCGACTGAGAGACGAAAGTGATCGTGAGGCGTAAAAATCTGATGCAACTGCAACGCGTTGGGTGTGTCCGAAATTTGCGGAGTCATAACCCCGCGTACCGCTTCTTACGGAATCGAACGGAATTTAAATAGAATCGACGGCAGGTTACTAGCACTT
>JABFOX010003804.1:0-10008 GCA_022817665.1 Axea sp. ZL-2020
TTTTAAATTATTGCGATAAGAAAGTGGCACATACTTAATGGATAAAATATCTTATTTTGCTAGTTTTTCAAAATTATCAAAACAATTATGAAGTTTAGAAACCACTTTAAATCCATTATGTTGAATGTAAAACTGGTACAAGACTTTTCTCTTTTAATCATTCCTTTATTTAAGTCAAATCAAAATTAAAAATCAAACGAAATTATTAATAGAATTAAAATTAGATCAAATCAAAATGTTTGTAACAGTATTAAATTTGTATTTTTTTACTTTTATATGATATGATATTTTAATATTCAACAATCATTATAATTTCATGGTATATTTTTATTAAAATAAATATAATATAATTAGATAATTATTCACACAAAGATAATTATATTGTTAAAAACAATTTCGTCACTCACATTCATGTAGTTAAATAAAATAAAATTAAATGAATTAAATGAAATAAAATATGGCAAGTTGTATTATCACTAATTTTAAAAATAATATAAATAACACTGTTGATTGTAAGTCATTAAATATAGAAAAATCTTATACACGTCAATTAAATTATATTAGTTATATATTATAATTAAGCTATATAATTCATTATTTTTTTATTAAAGTTCCATAAAATCGAAGTGCACTATTTAACTTTTACGTTAAGTTGCAAAAAATATTTTAAATCATATAAGCGCATGTTAAAATAAAACTGGCATATTCTATTATTATCTAATATTATTATTTTAATAATATAGTTTTATTATATATTATATTAATATATATGCCCTCGATATGTTAAATATTATTGATAATAACTGAATATAACAAAATTATAATAAGATAAATGTACTGTTTAAGTTTTGTATGATCATGATTGTAAAAATGATCAATATTATGGTTCTTTAATCATCTGTTTGATAATCTGATGATTCTTAATAATGAATTATTATAAGTTAGTTCTGCAAAATGGTATTTAACAAATGATTATATTCTGAAAACTTCAATTTTTACTGAATATATTTGAATAATTTATTCAAAATCATAAAGATGCTATATACATTTATCCATCTTATTTTCAATATTACATACAATATTACATAAATTGTTTGTATGATATGCACTTATTCAATTTGAATCCAGAGTGAGCACATTAATACACGTTTACATGAAATCAAATATTTTCAATCTAACCTGAAGTTTTAATACAATAATATCATTGCAGTTAAATTCGTCTGCACTTTAATATAACATTCTAACAATAAAGAAAATAGTTACCTGAATAAATATACAAATGTATGTTTTTAATTTACTAAAAATAATTTTGCTTTAATTTTGTTTTCTTGTAAAGTTTTATGCATTGCGTATTATTAAGTACTATGAACGCATATATTTAATATTGAGAAATAAATAATAATAATATTTATGTAAATAAAAGCTTACTTTTCCTAATATTAATTTTTTTTTTATTTATTAATAAATATATTGTGTAAACATTACTAAAACCTTTTATGTATTATTTTAATTTAAGCATGTATTAATGTCAGTTGAAAGTTTATGAAAGTCATTAAAAAACGTTCTACTACTTAAACACTCCAATTCATAAATGTTGAAAATTAATTATTTGATCTGACTTTAATTTCATCTTTTATCATTAGTTCAAGGTACAACCTATTAAAATATAACATGTGTTTAATACAGTTTTAATAATTAGTTACTATATTTCTTTATTTTATAATTTAAATAACTATAATATATATATTTGTACAATATAAAACATTTTTTAATAATTTAATCTTTTGTTAAGGAAATTTATAAAACAATATTCAGTTATACGTGGTAAACCAATATTATAAGCAATAATATATTTTATTTTTTTAAACATGTTTTATTAACTCAACAACTTTAATTTTAATAAAATTTCCATCCAAAGAGTACTATTTAATATTGTTAAAAGTATTATTTAATATTGTTTTAAAATAAAAGTTTTTGATTGACTAATTTTAAAGTGTATTTGTATCTATTCATTTTCTTTTGAATATTGCTTATAATTCAACATTCAAAGTGATTCATATTATTAAAAATAATACATGTATTTTTAATATTATTAAAAATTCTGAGTATTTCACACTCAAAAAAAAAAAAAACATTACTAAAAAATCTAAAATTCTTAAAAGAAAATATATTTGCTCAATAGCACCTTGACTAAAACTACGTTAGACACGCATCTGCTCCGCTTCTTATCATTAATACGTTACATTATATCACAATACACCTGAAAGTAAGAAGGCTCTTTGGTATTCGTGGAAAATAACGAACAATTTCTGCTTAACCTCATTTCGCAATGTTTAGAACACGTTTGTGACCAAAAAATCTTTTGCACGAAGAACTATCACCAAGGAGAAATAATTATAATTGATATTGTACACAAATATATATCTTCTCTGTAATGAATTTAAAATTACAAAATAATCTAGAACTTTCTATATTCATTTATAAGTTCTAGTATGATTGGGTTGACTATAAATAGTAGTATGTCGCATTACGTATAGTAAATTTAAACTCACGCGAAATAGCATAATGTAAAAGATTACAATTATTGAAGCGTCGAATTTGTCCCCCTTGCATACATTAAAAGGACATTTGATAAACCTGATCTTTGTCTTGAATTTATCCTCTGTACTATATCAAAATTTAATTCTTCTTATCATTACAGTGTTATAAATACAAAATTTTTACCAACACTTAAACGTTTCACAAATTTTACATTACATATTATTAGATTTTTAATGATTTTTATAACACTTTATTTACATTAAAATTACTTTAAGAAACATAATTAATCAAAATAAAATGAGATTTATTAATTAATTTTTTTAAATTGATTTAAAAAATTTTAAAGTAAATATATTTTTATACTAATTTACTTCGTTAAAACTAAAGCATGATATCTTCCTTTTGATTTTAGTGAAAAGTACCTTATTTACGTAACAATCAAATAATTCACATGATATTTAAATATTAATATAACACAATAAATATTATAATCCAGAAAAATGAGATAACATAATTTATTAATTAAGTATTTCAATTATATTTTTTAGTTGCTTCTGAATATCTGTTCTTTTTGAATATAATTTGATAGAATATTTGTATGACAACGATAATTAAGAACAATAGAATATTGGTGAAATATTTACATCTAATTTTCTATCAAAAACAAATAAAATTATTTAACTTACAAGTGAATTTATTTCATTAATACACAAATATAAAAATAACATTCAGTTTTTTAATTAGCAAGTAAATATTTTAATAACAATATAATATACATAAATCAATATAATATATCCATAAAAATATTCATTTTATCTTTATTAGTTAATTATTTATTTTGTAATATTGTAATAATAAGACATGTTCTTATATAATTTTAAGTGAAACTTTTTAATTATTGCACAATATAGCTTTTTTGCAAAAATAACATATTAATTTGTTATTTCAAAAATTTAGATATTTAAGGCTTTTATATTATTAAACTTTTTTTTACTCATTTTATAATAATCTAAAAGCTATTTTTCGCTGAATACTAATTATCAGTTTTTATTCAGAAGAGATAAATAAAAATAAAAAAGTAATAGAAAAAATTAAATTTAAGCAATTGTATTTAATATAGTAGTCATCTAACATAATTATACAAAAATAAATCCAACAAATTTAAAATTTTCAACAACATAAATTTGCTTCTAATAAAAAAATATTTAATTTTATTAATATTAAATAAAATTACCAAAAAAAGTAAAAATAGACGATAACTGATATTCAAACAATAATTATTTTTTATTTTATGAACATCAATTTAACTTAAAACTTGACGTAAAAACATTAATATTGATTTATAATAAGAAGATATTGAAATCCTTATTAATAAATAAGATGATAAGACCTTCATGTACAAAAAATATGTTGCAATTTAATTATTTTGAAATAACTTTTATTCTCATTTTGGTAACTTTATTAATACTTTAATGAAAGTTAAATCACATTTTCATTATCATATTTCGCATTTATTTGTAGCATTAAAACATTTGACGTAACACTAATGGACATATTACCACTTTTATATTTTTAGAATAACAAAATTTTATCTACCGAATAAACATCTAATAATACAGGTATTATATTTTATATTAAATTAGTCATTAATAAAATATAATTAATTAAACATCTATAAATTTTTAAATATCTAATCTTACTTCATGATAAGTAATTAATATAAAATGTACTAATTTGTTTTATATTCTCCAATCGTGCTTTTAAAAAATAAACTCAATTTTATTGGAATTTAAAATTAACAATAATAATAATTTTACAAAAATTGTGATTTTGTTATTAAAAAATTATACCAATTAGTGTCATAAATAATAATAAGCTTTTCGATTACTTTCTTATTATCCATTTGACTGTTTCTGTTTGATTTCATAGTTTAATCGTTCCGATAATGCTGTGTAATATTCGCTATTTGTGGTTTTTCCTTTTTCCATGTAGCTGATAAATAATGTGCCATCCCAAAAAACACTCGTCAAAACCTTTCTGGTCGACTGTTTTGCTTTTGGCTGCTTTGGACGGCTTTCACCCGCTGCTTTCCAATCAGATGACTGCCAATTTAATTGGCAATGTGTATTCGTAAATCCATGTTTCATCCATTGTTACATATTGACCCAAAAAAATTCTGTTTATTCCACTTAAACACCTCCAAACAATACTCCAAGTCATCGGTACATTATTATTTTTATTCCATTAAGAACAGACACAATACAAATTTGGAAAACAATTTTTTTCATAGTCAAAAGATTGTATAAACATTATATACATTATTTTTTGATATATTTCAGATGACAGCTCTTTCTTGCAACTTCTCTTTACAATTTTATAATAAATTTTGATGAGTTTTTTTTTATGTTTCCTAGTATTTTCACCTCATTTTTACGTCCCGAACGTTTAAGAACACTGTTAAGGTTCCACGCGTTTTTATACGGTGTCCCTCATTTAATTTCATCAAATCGCCGGCAATTATTTGCTTTCGATGGGGCAGATTTTGTATAAAATTTTTCAAGTCATTGCTGAACTTTGACGGTACTTTGTCCAATAAAAAACAGTGTTTAATTAACATACGAAATTCACTTCTACTCATTATTCTGAAAATTTTAAATTTAGTGTCAATAAAATTTCAATATCTGGATAATTAATTATTGAAATGGTATGAAACGTTGATATGTATCTTACGAAACTTAGCAGTATCTAAAATATATGGATTTTTGATGTATATTGCCACCTGTGTGTTAGTTTCGAGATTTTTTTACCGGTGTATTACTTTGCTATATATAGGATCATATGAAAACCAAGTCACAGCATTAAACAATACATTAATGTAAAATTATTTTCTGCTACGGCATTTATACTATGAAATAATGTATAAATTAAGATAAAAAATTTTGTTGATATAACTAAATATTTTACTCAAGTTTATATTAAAAATTTAATAATTATTGTAAAGTTAATATACATAATTTGTTTAAATTTTTCGAAATTGTTAATAATTGGAATCACCAGTCAAACAACTAATGTAATATCTAAACTGTAATACAAATAGTACATATTATATACATCAATGTTACATTGTTCATTCAATGAATTTTCGTATTTATTTTTTTACTTATTATTATTATTTTTAGCAAACTTATTTATTAAAATATTGAACTAAACATATGAATTAAACATTTAGTTTATATTGTATTAAATATATACTATAAATTGTATGTATTAAATATACATTATATATTATTTTAAATATTTCAGTTTTACAATTTAATTAATCCAACAAAAATTTATCCAGTTAATTATTTTAGTATTATAGATTGTTTTTGTCTTGTTTTATAAATTATTTTTTAAGTTTTTTGTGTTTTTTTTTTTGTTTTTTTTTTTATTTTTTTCAAGTTAATTCTTGTTGTGTTAAGAAAAGATCACTCAAATAGAGAATTAATTTACTTTCAGTGAGAAAATTCCTTTTATTGAAATATTGCTTTAGATTGAAAAAGTATTTTCACGTATTATTAATATAGCATTAATGCGTTTTATAAATTGTTGCAACATTAGTGAGTTTATTTAGTTGTTCATTTTATTAACCTGTCGGGTATATATTAATTAATATGGTTTAATGTCATTTTTTTAAGTTCAACATAAAAATTCGTAAAGTTTGTATTTAAAAACAAACTTTTGAATTTTACACATTTTGTATAGTTTTAGAAATAAATAAAAATTATATCCGATTTTGCAACTATGAAAATTAACGGCTCGTTGTAGTGTAAAGTGTACACACGCATTAACATACGGCGTCCAACATGCGTACACAGATACACGTAATCCACATAAGTTTAATGCACATATATGTCCACAATGATTGTCCTATGTGTATGTAGGCCATGGAGCTTTCACACGATAAAGCCTTATCAGAGCATGCGTATGCTGTTTGCTCTGTTCCCTCTTCCTCCTACGATATTTTCTGTCTTTCCTCTCACACGACCGCGAGAATTTGTAATATCACTAGCGTGGGCAACTTGTTTCCAATGTGTGCAAAATTCTCTAACTAACTAAACTTATCGTTATTACTAATGTAATTGACAATTTTATCATTACTTGCAAATGTCTCATATTTTTAGTCAACAGTTAACACAAGAATAACAGTTATTTGTTTCTCACATGAAATGCTTAACAATCAATAGTTTTGTAAATCATTTAAATTTACTACTTCCTTTTAGTCCATACATGAAAAAAAAAAAAAATTGTACGAATTTATTTCAATTAACCATTTTGAATTGAATGAAATATTTTGAATTTGAATGAAAAATACATAAACTTGTAAAAACGTTTTATTGAAATGGTAAAAGAATATACTCTGAGATATGTCAAAATAAATTTTATTTATTATTTTAATATTAAAATTGTGTCACCACTTCATTAAATCATAAAATTCAAAATTCATTAATGTAAAATTTGCAATGATTTGTCACATATTATTAATAAACAATAGCAAAAGTTAAGTTTAGACATTATAAGTATCAGCTTAGTAAATTAGAGATACGATACATTTATAGCAAAGCGAGGGTCGAATGATTCGGATTACCTGAAAATCAGCTAAATCGCAATATCTCGCTTTCACCAACTTCCCGTGCGTTTGTTTGGATTCACTAGGCATAAAACTCTCTTAACACAGTGCAAAGAAGTTATGACATCCGTAATTCCTGACGAAAGTCATGGGGACTCTTTGTACTGCCGCTTCCGCGCGTCAAATAAAATTAAATAAAACTAATTTAATCACAGAAAATCCTTGCGCTTAACTATTTATTAATCGATAATATATGAAAAATTGCTATCATCTACTTTATAACATGAAATAACTTGAATTATTGTGAATTTTAGTGTTTTTTTTCATGGCATCATAAGTAGTTAATTGCGTCAAGAAGAACAATAAATAGGATCGTCAATAATGAAATGATACAATAAGAAAGACATGCATCATGGAGTTTCAATGAGTTTTCCGAACAGTGTCTGCAGACCAAGTCCCTCTCTGCGCTAATATAATGTGCAAATAACAATGTCTTTGAAGACCTTGAGATTACTATACGAGTATCGAATATAAAACGTTCACGAAGCTTCATAACATTACAAAAGAAAGTCAGTACTAGGGCTAATATTATTTAAATAAAATACCGACGATGTTACAATTCAATATTGAGATAAAAGCAAATAAATACTGTGTTTCGATATTTAAATATGATGTATTATATCATACATATTTTGGAACAGTGATATATTTTTTATTCTTAATGATTGCATTCAAATAACAAATTATTATCATGCCTACTTATGTAATAAACATGTTAAATTGAAAAAACAAACTTAAAATCCAATTGAAAAAAAAAACTTCAGTAGACTGTAGCTCGATCTATGAACAACGAAACAAAATTGCAAATTATGCATCACAATTAATACGTAATATGTTGAATGAATTTTGCAAATTCCAATTTGAAATCAGATCAATCAATTAAACTTCTCGTAAAGGACTCGAATACTTAAAGTACTCGCTTGGAATATTCTTAAACCTTTATTTTGTGCAATTTCAAATTCATTTTGCAAAATGAATTTCTACATACTAAATAAAAATTATATTTATATGTAACAAAAATGTTATATTTGAGTAAAGTGAATATAAATATCGTAATATTCATAAAAGTTCAATTATTCAAACATGACATTTAACGTGCATTAAAAAAAGAAATTATACACTCAACTGATAAATTGTCAATTACTGATTTTATTTTTCGTTGTTTACAGTTTATCACTTTTGTGCTAATACAAGTTTTACATGAAATGAAAATTTATCTAAATAATACAGCAAATAAAAAAAAAGATTTTATGCTATAAATTCCACAAAAATATTTGTATAATGCCTTTTGAATATCCACTATCAGTGGATCTCATGACATATTTCATTAAGAAATTTAATTAAAGATCACTTCATTTTAATTATATTACATAAATCTAAATTTACTAATTTTAAATATAAATTCTCTATTGTTAAAAATGTGTCATTGAGTATGTAAATAATAATACATGATCTCTAAAACCTATTTACATGCTCCTAATATGAAATCAATTTTTATATACAATCTTCGACGAATTTATTAAATAAAATCTAGATTATACAAGATAATTACATAATTCAATGGATATAACGATAGTTTGCTGTACTCGTAATAACAGTCTTCGTTTGATGTTGGAAAGTTATAAATGCAATAATAATATAATCAATAACAATTCCGCTTGCGTAAGACGATTAATGATATATTTACTATAACCATGTGACTTGCAAATATACGTTTCCCAACAAAATTTATTTCTCGAGCAAAGTTCGAGAAAAATTCCTGTTTAGACAAACGCAACAGCTTACACAAACTTGGCCAAAAAAGGCAAACGATTCGAACCCACCTCGAGCGAAGGTTTCCGCAAATGATTCCGGACAGCGTATGCAATTTTCATTGATGATTAGTCAGCCTGATAACAGTCGGCAGAGACAAAATGGAAAATTCTCATGTGACACCTGTCTGGCTGCGTGTTTCCGTGAACCAATTTTTTATTCTTCTAACAAACACTGCAGCTGTCGTTAAATCCCTTCTCTCGCATCGAAACAATGAAATTTCGTTTTCCAGAATCACTCGGCGTGAAAGGAAAGATATTACAAATGGTCTCGATGAAGTCACGGTTCTGAGAAGGAGCGCCTTCGTTCTCGCTTCATTCCGTAGATTAATATTAATTGTCTCGTTTATGACGAAGGTATCGCTTTTATTCTTTCGTTAAGCAATTTTTCCTCCACGTGATTAATTGTCGAAATAGTTGAGCTAATAGTTGAGATATACTACGTTGAAATTCTATTTAATTCAACAACATCACGGTGCGAATTCTGAGTATGTAAACTCGATCATCTACTATTTATTTTACGTCAAAGGTACAGAGCGTTTGAGTTCACGTGATTTTCCATGCCAAATGTGTAGAGATAAAAAGACCCTAACATGCGCGAATACTCATGTCATTTCGATCTTAGAAAGTCATAAAATCATGGAGCTAGATCGAAGGAACACGTCCTACATGTAAAAAAAATCGATATTTATCGCGCATTTGGAATCAGAAAAGAGAAACGCCTACAATGCTCTTAAAAACAAACGACATAATATTAATTCAATGGCAATAATAAAGTAAAACTTAACGAGTCTTTTCTAAGCGAGATTCTTCCGTATTATACTTTATCCTATCTTTGTAAAACCATATATTTTAGAAATTAGACTTTTACAAATTGCTTAATAATAGTTAAAAAATGCATTCCAATTCACAAAGTAGTTAGTAATTAAACAATATATCTGACGAAAAAATCATTTAAATAAAATTCCGTTTCTGATCAGTCGGATT
>JABFOX010003805.1:0-10004 GCA_022817665.1 Axea sp. ZL-2020
GGTTGTGTCCATTGCGTTCGGCTGTCGTTGACGGATTGTCGATTTTTACGTATTCGAGGTTTCAAGGACGGTCGAGACGAGTTTACGAGTCACAGCACGGTTGTGTTCCCGGCGTCTGTTTTATCGTTTTATCCGAGCCATCGCAAGCTCGCCACAGCCTGTACGCCTTGGGAGGCAACGCGCGCGCGGACCGCTATTATCTCTCGCACTCTTCTCTCTTCTCGATCACGAGAGACTATCACGCCGAGATTGTCCCGACTCCCGTTCCACCGTCCGTCCGTCTACGTGTACATAGCTACGGGCCCGAGCGCCGCGTTGCCAAGTGGTGCGCGCAACTACAGCCATTTCCCAGAGGGCATCTGCTGCGAAACGCGCAAATAACTTTTAACCTGAAATCATTCAACAGTCAACGCATTACAAATACGATCTTTGTACTCTTATTTGCCATTATTGCTGTCCTATTGTGCATACATTAATATACATTCTGTAAAAGTATTTAACTCGTATAAGTTCTTTTTGTAGCATTGTAGCAGAGAAAAATATTTTGAATATAATTAAAGTGAACGTGCCTTTTGCCGACTTGCCTATTAGCGAATAATATTTATAAAACATTATAAAAATATATTATAAATATATGTCCACCTGAAATATTATTATATAAATATGTTTATCATTTTTGCTAAATATGATTTAAATATTTTGAAAATATTGTACACATTTATATAAAATATTTTGCAACATTTTAATATTCTATACATATTTACAAAATATCTTTTAAAATGTTAAGAGATTTATAAATATAAAAATAAAATAAAATTAAATAATTAGTGATTGGTTTGGAATGCTTAAACTTTGTTTTAACGTTTGAAGAATATAAAAATAATATATGATACATATGCATAAAATATTAAACAAACATTATTTTAATATTTTATTAATTTTGTAAAAATATTAAATTAATATTATTAACATCTTATATGAAGCGGACATATCATATTTAATGGATGTTTAAAATATTTTTAAATATTTAAACGATAAATTTAGAGTTGATATTATTTTGACGATAAACATTTGCACCTTAATAGAAAGTATTATTTAATAATTAAAATACAAATGAAATTTAATTGTTTCTTTTAAAAGCAATTACACGCATTTAAAAATTTAAAGAACTGTTCAAATTTATTGCACACATCTGAATGGTTTAAATTTTCCCGTATAAAATTATTAGTCAGTGCGATTCGTTTTATTTTTAAAAATAATTCAATAAATTTTTGGGAACCTGAATGTTACCAGAATGTTAGTTTTAATTTAGTGAATCATTTTAAAAAGTCAGGGAATATCAGTCATGTAAAGCTCTTTAATAATACGTTTTTTAAAATAATCTGGTGAAGATTTCTTTACTCTATTGAAATGAATCGTTAGCAAAGAATTGGGTGTTTCTTTAATGCAAAAAATATAAGTTAGTATTTTATGAAGAGAATTCTTCATTTTCAAATCAACTGATAATCAGTAAACTTTATTTCTCTTTTTATTATCATATTTTGTTTAGCCTTGCATTAAACTTATATTACATGTTATTATTATTTTCAATGAATTAAATGCACAAAACTAGGATTACTTGCATAAATTTATCTTTTTATATTCAATTAATTTTTATTTTAAATATTTTTTCCCTGTACTTAAGAAAGTGTTATTAATATTAAAGTCTCTCAAGAATAAAAATGCTAAATAAAATTAGATATTTCTCTACAAATGGTTAAATAAAAGACCTAAGAGGTTCGATGGTATAAACTTAATAAAGTCCGGAATAACTTATCTTCAAATGCCCAAAAATGCAATTAGTATAACAGTCTTTTCATAAATATTCATTGTTGATTTACATAATAAAGTTCACAGACCTGTATCATAACTCAATAGTATAACCTTTTGAAAAATTATGAGGATAAAATTTTAGTGAGTTGAACAAATACTACATCATTTTAGAGTTTTAACGCTACTTGAATTTCATATACTCATTTAATTATTGGATAATGATGTTTTAATTTATTCTTAAAATTATATTCACATAATTTTGTTAGAAATACTTGATCCCCTTGTAAAGTTTGTATTTGAAATTTGAAATATTCACTTAATTGTTCGAGTCTTATTACCTGCTGTTTTCAACTGGTCTGTATAACTACTATCTATAAATAATAAAATTGAAACAAAATAATCAAAAGTTATGATACACATTTTTGAACTCGCATTTAACAAACAATGTATACAAAAAATAAATATTCTAAATATCCATGTGATTCATCTGCATTCAAAAATAAAATAAAAAGTACAATTTTAATTGTTAAAAAATGTCAAGCTTAACTGAAATAAACTTAAATAATGACTAAAAAGCTTTTTAATATGGCATTCCAAAGATTCGCACCTTAATAAGAGCACCCTTATTTTGTATGTTTGTGGTAGATCCAAATGACCTTAAGAATTTTTAGTTTAAATAAAATGGAACTTTTAATTAGCTCATCATTTATGTGTCCATTCCTAGAGATATTTACACAATTTCTATTCACAAGAAACATTAAGATTTAAAATTCCTCTGGATTTGATTAAAATTAATGCTCGTGACGTGAAAATGACGCACAAATTACTTTAAAGTTTCAAAATACTCCTAAAATCCATCATATGTCATTTACATTAGGTGTAAAATTGTTTCAGAAAATACTTGTAATAAATAACTAATAAATAAAGTGTTTGTAATCATACAGAATACTTCTTCAGACTTGCAAATGCAAAAAATGTAGAATCTTTATTAAAGATCTGTGACACTTAGTAGAAACAAATAGATGTATTGTGTTTGTATTTTTATTTAAAGTTGCTAAATTTAAAAAAATATCCAGTACGTAAATTCGGACAATAAGAAATAATCGAAAAAAATATATTTTGTTAAAAATGGATATTTAAGATTTTTTGTCCATTGATTATAAATTTGGCATCAATACAGGAAACTGAAAATTGCAAATTTACATAGTGGACACAAATGTACACACATTTTAAATTAATAAAACCAAACTTCTAAAATTTACTTATAAAATTGTATAAATCTTTATAATTTGGAAAAATTATTTTTTTCAGAGTGTTTACATAAATTGAAATAAAGTTAAAACTTATTTTTAACTTAAAATTCAAATTCAGTAATTTGAAAAACCTTCGAACACTTATTATTGACAAAATTTAAAAGAATTTTGAAATTTTCATTCGTTGTATTGAATTCATCTTAAATTTTGATTATTTGTATATTAGTCTCTCATACAAATAATAATCATAATCTCATACAAGTCTCTCCACTCCGTAGTACAATTAAACGTTTGATTTCACTCAGTCTTATTAAAATTAATTATATTTAATTTTAACTATATAATTTCTTTAAGACGACTTTATTCTTGATATTATTAAAAAATATTACAGCAGTATTATAATGTTGAAATAATGTTCATAGAATGTTACTCAACACTATTCGCTGATCTGGTTAATTCTACAGCAAACATTTTAACAAATACTGTTTATTAACTTCTGTTATATAGTATATTAAAACAATTTACAACAAAATAAATAATAAGTATTGGTATACAATAAACTTAGTTGACTGTTATATTGCGATGACAGAGAATTGTGAGTGTTACGTTGTAATACACCTCGTGGGACTGGCATTTTATAGTTCGGATCGTTATTTCTTCAACTGTGTTTAACTATCGATGTGAAACTTTACAAAAATCTTTCTCATAAGTCAACAAAAAACCTTCAAACTAGAAATTCCTTTTATCACAAGTTAATTCAGATACTTTTATCAAGCAAAACTTTAAAAACATGGCATTTCATTTTTATTATATTATTATTTACAGTATCAAATTTATTGTGAATTGGTACCATGAAACTGAAAAAATGTACTAATTTCATAAAATATTGAATTTTGTTTGATAAATTTAAAAACAAATTCATAGTGGATTAGAAAACATTTAAACGAAAATAGATTGTTCATATGTTATAATGGAGTGTTTCTTCAAAATGATTTGATGATATTTTACTTTATACTGCCACATGATCTGGGAAAACTTTTTTATTTCGAACTCAAGTCCGGTTGTTGCATCGAATTTTTTAGTTGCAAAATAGAATTGAAAAATTATGTGATTAAATTCACAAATTTATGAAATTATAAAACTACAAAACAGTTTCATAAATTTTGAGTGATAATAAAAAATTTTAATTACAGGTGAAATTATGGTACTAATAATGTACTTACTGGAAAACTAAAATATTTCAGCGTATATTTTTTCATGACCTAATTTGAATATTAATATAATTATTATTAACCTAAGTAAACCTTCACTTAGGTTATTCAACTTGTAAGTAAATTTAATGACATTATCAAATGAATGAAAAATATACAAGAAAATTATATACATTACATCTTAGTGGAAGTTGGAAGTTCTTGAAACTTAAACAGATAAAGACATTCATGTCAAAGTTTCATTTTTTCTTAGTTCAATATGCTATTATGTGTTGGGGTAACTTATATTCATTAAGTAATTTAAATTTATGAGTTTAAATAATTCATGCTTTTCTGCTAAATGGAAAAAAAATACAATACTTAATGTAAGCTGTCATATACTTAGTACTTCATTGTAAGATATTTTAATATGTAATAAATACTGTTTTCCGACACATAAAAAATACTACATACTTAGTACAGTAACTTTTGATAATTTTTCAATTTAATATAAAATTAATGAATATGTCCCATATCTAATGAAAATATAAATATCAATGAATGTAAAATGTTTGTTAATAAATTTCAATTCACATGTACAATTTTATAGAACAAGAACATTGGTAACAAAATATCTATTCATTTCTTTTATACTTTATTTTAAAATTAAATATAATATTACAATTTTATATTTAAAAAGCTTAACTTATAATTATTTTATAAGCATGTGTGCTGAATTAAAATATTATTGTAAAATTAATACCTCTGAAATCTGTCATTATTAAATAAGTTATTTTTTAGGAAATTTGTTATTATGCATAATACATTTTTTTAATGATTAAAATTTTCTATAAACTATATAAGTATGTTATTTTACATTGTTTTAATGATAAAGTAATATTTTAACCCACAATATATAAAAAATATAAATTATCAATAATTTATAATGTATACAAAAGAAAAGTCATGAAACATTATCAGAATGCAAAGTTTATAATTTTTATATGTAAAAGGTTTTTGTTGGAAAAAAAAATTCAAAGAATTTAGTGAAAAAATTGACATTTTACATACATGCCCAGCATTTATAACAATAATAAATAGTAGTAATAATATTCCCAACACAAGATACTTTGTTTTGCATATTTTCATAACTAATACAATTCTAAAATAGTTTTCAACAAAAGATATTACTTAGAAACAATTGTTCACAGATGAATACACACTTTTAACATTTTGAGACGTTTTCAGAGATATTCAAAGTTGTTTAAAAACTGTTTTCGTTAATGAAAGCACAAAACTCTTAATTTTGTAGTTTTATAAATATTTGAATAAGCGTTTTCAGATAAACTCCAAATGTCAACAAAGTTCCCCGATTTGGCAACATCGTTCACACAAATTCCTCGTTACATTTGTGTAAGTTCGCCAATCGACGGCCGTACCGCGTAGGACCAATCAAATCGTAGTTCATGTCGCGCGTCTCGTTTTGTTTATCGCTCTCTTTTACGCACCATAAATGACGTGAGCATTTACCTTATTTTTCTCAAATAACGTGGTACTGCACAAGATGCATTTTTCTACAAATGTACAAATATTTGATGAGTTTTAATTTCACAGGAATAATTGAGGTTGAAAAAATTAATATTAACAATTTGGTAGGGATTAAAACGTACTTTGGCGCTGAGACAATTTACACACGCGCAAACTCCGCCCACTGCGTTAATACTATTTTTTATATTATTTTTTATATAATTAATTAATTAAAAAAGTGTACTTTATTCAATCGTATTTAATCGTTCATACTGCTTTAGAAAAAAAAATTTTTTGAAATGATTGGAATAGTAATTTCAACATAAAATCATCGCGGTGAAAATAAATTATATTCCGGAAAACTACGCATGTGCAACAGCTCAAAGATGGCTGTGGTTAGTCAGCCATTATTGAGAAGCGGGAAATACCATATATTTAAATTATTTCAGGAGTTCTTATTCTGAACTATACTTATTTAACATGTGAAAAAAATAAAACAAAATACATTTTTGTAATTTATACAATATTACATTTATTTTGTAAATATATAATATTACATTTAAGCATATTTTCTGATTGATAATTTTTTTATAATTATTTTTACAAGAATTGCAGAACATGTAAATTACGTTAAATTTTAAGGTATGCGAACTGGGAATTAAAAATTGAAATTGTTTACAAAATAAATGGTAAAAGAAACTTAATTAAAAGTGACCTGAATATTATATGAGAAAAATGTTTATTTAATGCTAACTAAATTTTAAACTTCTTGTATTTTTATAATAAATATGAAAATTAGTACAAATAATTTTTTTAAAAATCTGTACAAAGATTCTAAATTTGTTAAGGCCTTGTCTGAAAAGAAAATCTGCATGATTTTTTTCGACGTATTAATTTTTATTAACATTTAGTACAAAATATTGAATACTATTTCAATTTGTGCATGTGTAATAGTTCAGAAACAACTATTGTTTGTTTGTTTGTTTGTTTTTTTTTTTAATGTAATTTACTTTTTTAAATAATTATTACCAAATATTGAGATAATAAATGTATGAAATTAATTAAAAAACTTTAAGGAAAAATTTGTCTTGTTTATTGCCAAAATTTCTGTACATGTAGATTGATATCAGTTATTTTTATTATGTTATTCCTGTAAGTTATAGGCATATATTATCAATACCAAGTCAGACAGGCATTCAGAACGTTAAAATGTGGTTTATGAAAGGTTAAATTGATTCATTAACTTATATTCAAATACAATTAGCAGTACTGGTTAACACAATAAAATATTTCTGCATGCATCAATAAAACAAATTTCCTTGGCTTTCTTTTATATATGCATGTTTTTAACCTTATTTAATTAGCAAAATTTGTTTATATAATTAAATATTTTATTATTTTATACATTATATAATATTTATTAAATAATAAATAATTAAATAAATTTTTTTGTTTTAAGAAATAAGTATTTAAGGAAACAAAAATAATGTTACCATACTATATAAATTGATATATAAACAAATAAACAATTTTAGACAATATTTTTCTATAAATGTTTGTTCTTTTAGAATGAAAATATAATGGATTAATGTAGATATATTAAACGCTAACTTAACAATTATATTATTTTCATAATGGCTTATAAACGTATATTTCTTAAATGTAATTTACTTCAGTACAAAACTGATGGAAAATATGAAATTAATTTTATTTAAATGTCAACATCATTTCTGTAAATTAAATATATAAATAATAAAAACTCTAAAATGAAAATGTCTTAAAATGAGATATAGGTAGTTAAATAATGAAAGTTTTCTATCATTTCAATTTATACTAATTTTTTTCCAGTGTAGACATATTACTATTACAAATTTCATTAATGAATAAAATAATTTCATTTGATTCAAAGAAATTAAATTTATAATACTTTTCTAATTATAAATGGAATCAAAAGTATAGGTATCGATAATACTAATAAACATGCATTCAAATTTGAAAATACTACTCTAAGATGAATAAAAATCCTGATATTATTATTAGTCATCAAAATTCATAATTAATATTGTAAAAATGTCCAATAGTGTTTCTCAATACTTTTAAAGTGTCCTTAAAAAACCATATTACAAAATTTAAACATGCATTTTTAAACAATATTAAATTGTGAAACAATATTAAAGTAATGTATTAATTTGCTTTTTCTAATTCACTAATGTTAAATTTTGAAATTATTAAAGTATTTGTATTATTTTATTTCTTATACCTTTTATTGTTATTAAGAAAATATTTAAATCAAAAACCGATATTTGATATTGTTAGCATATTACGAAAATTGCTCAGTCAATAAAGAAACTGAAATAAGACGTTTGTAATGCATCAAAGACATTTATAAAACTACGACCCAATGAAAGATAAAAATACAAACGTTTGTTTGACCATTAACACGAAGAGTATAAAATTTGTTTTAAATTTATCACCAATTTATCATAAATATTATATTTTTGTAAGAAAAAATATTCTTATATATATATAATATTTAATTTGTTTTGTAAATATTTTTGCAATAATTTTACAATGACAATTTAAAAAAAACTCACTAGTTTACAAAAATAGAAAGTTTAACTGTTGTAGATGGCGGGGTCGTTATTTTTCTTGGCAGCCCTGATCGAAACGGAAACGTCAAGCGCCATGCTGAACAGCGATCAGCAGTAACGGCAGTGACACGAGATCTGCGTGGTGATCGACCGTTAGTTCGAGGTATTGCTTTCCAAATTAATGGAAAGCGTTGACACTCTGATTACTGATTCGTATTCCGCACTCGAGGTCGTCCATGTTTTAACCATCAAAGTTAAAACACCTCAATCAGTCGTCCTCGAACCTTTTTATGATTATTACATAATGACGTCGTCATGATGAGTCACGGGACGATCGAGAGGGGTGTCTTGCAAATGTCAAAATCATCACGACACCCAAATTCAAAGCGTCATCGGTCGTGAATCACTGCAGGCTCCATCTCACTGATTTCCACTCATCAATGTTATAGACTAAGGTTGTATAAAGATTTTCAACCAAAGTACAAATATGTTTTATTTCCTTAGATATTAAATGATTTTTCTTCATTATTTTATGTGTAAACAATTGCAACATTACATTGGTTACTATTCTTTTATAATTGAAACTGTTGGGTATTTATTAATATTTTTGTTTTTATTACAGGTTTTTACCTTTAAATGCTCAAATATAGATTGATTTAACTTTGATAAAAAGGAATTTCATTCAATTTCCTAAGATTTTCTTATACTTAAAATAAAAAATGCCTGCTCCACCACCACCCCCACTTTATAAATTGTCCCAAAATACATGTAACAAAAGAGAATCTAACGAAGGGAATTCATTGCCATCCTGGGCAAAAATAACACTAACCTCAGCTGAAGCTGAGGTTGAAAAATTAATATCCAAAAATGAATTAAAAGATGCAGAAGTTACATATTTTTGCCAAGTTGAACCTATCCTCCAAGAAGGACCTCAGTGAGTTACTTTATTATTGTTTCTTTCTTTTTTAAAATTAATAAAATAATAAATATTTGGCAATTATAAGCAAAAGAAAATATTTTATTAATAGTGTATTGGTATAGTTTTTAATTTCTGTTATATGTAACGTGTGTTTAATAGTTGTCATAAATATATTAATTAATACATAATACCTACATTTAATACTTGTACATATTTTATATTAAAAAGCAAGTGACTTTTGTTGCTTATATAATTCTGTATTGAGTTTTGATAATGGAATAATTAAAAGTAAAATAAATATCTCTTTAAAAAATAATGCTTTATTTTGACACTATTAAGCAGTATTACCAAATAATTATCTTTAAAATACATAAATAAAATGTTTTATCATAATTTATTTTATATATAAATAAATTTGATTTTATATATTTCAATTTGATTTATAACAACAAAATGACATAAATATAAAAAATAAAGTGATATAAAAATTAAACATAAATCCGTTAAAGCAGTAAAGGTACATATATACTATTTAAATGTTAGTAATTTATAGTAAAATAGCCATCTTATGCATATTATTATATAGGAATATTTTTTACAAAAAACAGTATGATTCATATTCTTATATTTTACTTTATATTAATGTAATCTAAAAGAAATATTTTAAACTGCATACTTTGAACTAATTAAAACTTTGAATAAATTAAATTCA
>JABFOX010003806.1:0-10002 GCA_022817665.1 Axea sp. ZL-2020
GAATTCAAGGTTGAGATAAAAAAAAGACATTCGAGAGAAGGGCGGTAAAAAAAATTTTAACATCTAGGGAATCGAATACAAATTAAGTGTACAAATCAAATGAAACAATTACTAACTCATGCAAAATGTAACATCGCTTCTTATTTTTTGTGAAATATTATTAAATTTATTATTTGGTGAGAAATAAAAAAATCATGATTTTGGAGTATTGGGAGTATTATTTAAAAGTGTTAATTTGATGGTAGTAATTTAATGTAAACAATAAACAAAGTCTTGATAACTCGGTTCAAAAAAGTGCGTTACACAAATTTTTGTGTAAGTAAAATAGTTATATACGTAAGCAAGGTATTCGTAAATTGTTCTGTCGATGCGACGTTGAATGTATATTTGGAGTTTAAAAAAATAATGAACAGTTAATTTTAATTTTAAAAACGTGAAAGTTTAATTGAATAATTATGTAAATTATACTTTTTTCTTAAAAATGAATAATTAATTTATCAATTTTTAATAGTAGTTAAAATCATATTTTTGTAACAAAAATAAACATCTTTTTAAATTTAAAATAACTTTGAAAATGAGTGTTTTTAGATTCAAAATAAAATTAAATTGTCTTTGAAATTTAATATATAATAACTTTTGTACAATTTTATTTTAAATTTTAATAGTTGATATTTACATGAACAGTGAAAATCACTAATCTAAAAAGTTGAAATAAAATTATTTTGATGAACTTTGTTAATTTGATATTAATTTTTGAGAGCATAACATGCACTTCAAAGAATTCTGGTAATATTAAAAATTCATTTATAAACATCAACACACGTGAGAATTTTGTGGTCTATCAAAGAGTTGAAAACTGACATAGTAATCGGTCATTTAAGGGCATATGAGTAAAGCGCCTTGAAAGTTTTGACTCCTACAATTATTATTAGATTCTATTAATTTTTTATCCATGTGTACTGTCTGCCAACTTTGATCTAAGTACAGTAATAATTTACTTGAAAATAGAAAATAACTGTGTATACAAATTCACACGATATTAAGAAATCAAATTACAAGCTCAAAATCAAAGATGATGAATTCTTTTAAAGCTTAATATACTTTAAATTCCATTCTGTGCAACTGTATATGGATTTTGATGAAACTTTAACGTTTCATTAATACATACAGTTATATGGGATTTTAATTTTTGTTCTTTAATCAGATTTTCAACTTTTGTTTAAATGTACTTGCTATGAAATAGATAAAAAATAATATACAATCCCATAATTTTTTTACGTTCTGAAAAAAATTATTGGAAAGTTTCTTTAATCTATATTAAACTGTGTAAGAGAAAAATGAATTGAAGTTCTAAAAATGTAAAAAATATATTTGCGAATAATTGAACATTATGTGACGAAAAAAATGTGCTTTAGTTTATATTGGACTGTCTCGTAAACCATATGGTAAACCAAGCAAATATATATAAGAATTATGAGTGTGAAAACTCTGAATACAAAACAAGAGATTTATAGAGATTCATTTAGAAAATTAGGAAGAAAACTTCGATGCCACGCCTACAAATTTAAATCCCAAACACGTGTGTTTTCAGTAAATAGTGAAATAGAGACGCTTCCAGATGGAACATCCAAATACCTTTTACACCCTCAAACTTCATACATATTCAGACATATTGTAGCAACACAATCATGAAAAATAACATTTTTTCGTCATCTTTTAGTAGCCCGTATTTTTAACTTGATAATGTAATGTTCTTTTGCAATTTTTATAAATCGTGGATTCATCGTATTGTTTTCATATAACAGATATCTATATTTTATTGTAGTATCTTAAAAGTGGCGAACCTACAACTTTCTGAAATTATAATCAGCCATCATTTATAATAATAATTATCATTACCACAGTGAAGGGTTGAAAATAATTTAAATGACGTAACACAACAAAAATCGCACGCTAAGTGGTTTAACAAGAAATTGTCTTTCTTAAAAAGTTATTTTAAACAGATGTTTTATGCTTGATTAACCGTTTATAAAATACAAAGTTTGTTTAGATTTGTTTTTAGGGGTCATAGATAAAAATGTATTGTACAGAAAACATATTTAATAATTTTTTATATTTATAACATATTTATGATTACTTGATGGTCACGCTATTTACTTTTTATTAGAGAAGATTTTTGTAACATTTTGTAAAATTCATGTCTTGAAATGTATTTTTATCTAAATAAATTGTATCTTTGTAAAATGGACATAATTCTTAATTCTATATAAAATATCTTTATATGGTATTTTATATATTAGTAAACATAGTTTAAAATAATTAAGTTGTATAATAAAATTAAAACTGTCAGAGGATATTTGAGTAAAGTATTGTTGGAGGGTGAATATTGTAATCATAAAAAAACCGATACTTTTAAAATTTTTGCATCGCGTGAAATATTATTTTTCAAGGATTTTTGTAAATTGCGTTTTGTAAAATCCGCGTAAATCCATTTTAATCCCAAGTGCCAAAAACGTGTCTTTTTACATTAAAATATTATTAACAAATTAATATATTTTAAATAATATCTTAATACATGGTCTTCGGTAAAGTATTTTGTATAAAGCAATAAGAAAATCCAAATTGGTTAATAATGGGTTAACAATTTTAATTTTAAAAATCTAAAACTTTAATTACAAAAGTTTTTTTCTTAAAAATGAGCATTAATTAATACATTAAAGTAGAATAAATTATTAATATTTAGCAAAAATAAGCAGTGATTTTACATTTTACACGTGATTATAATGTACACGATTTTACATTCTTATGTGTAATTTGTACAGTTTTAATTTTACTCTTATTCCTACGATTTGGAAAATAGTTCTGTAGCCCTTCGTGCGTAAATTTTCTTTATGAATTTGGATGTATAATTGATTTAATAATCTGAAAAAAAAAAATATATATATATATAGAAATAGAGAAATTATGTATGGGGTGCCAAACGGAAAAAGATTATTATGCATAATGCGGTAATTTTTCATTAAAATAAGAAATATAATTTAAATTAAAATATATATTATATAACAGGTATAATATTCTGTATTTTACATTATTTCAGATGTCTAATTATTTAGAAGAAATCATTCTTAAACGTGGTGATTCTGGTGAAAAATCATATGTTAAATTTATAAGAAGTCAATCTAATGTTTACAATCACGGTGGCCTTATAGTGTCGCATACATCACAGGTTAGTCTTTATTTTATTGTAAACTTAATGCATTAACTTTATCATCTTTCATCATTATTTAGTGAAATATATTTCTTAATAATATACAAATAGTTGGTACATGAGTTGTATATGTATTTTAAAAATACTTAATCATTTTTAAATATCAATACATATTTAATCATAGAAATAATATAATTTTTTTTCGTGATCTTCAAAAAATTACTGTGGGAAAAGACAAAGCAACGATTAAATGACCAGAAATCAATTTTAATTTATAGCATATTACACAAAAATTAATTGTAAACGATCACACATTTCGCATTTTTTTATAAACATTACATGGAACTTGAATTATAAATTTAAGTAATATTGAAGGATATAATTAAAAAATAGGGTTCTTATTTCTTTAAGTAACAAATATTGAATAGAAAGTTTTGCGCACTGATTAAAAAAGAAATCCTCATTTTGACCCATACAGAGGAAATAATTAAAGGAATTAATTTAAAATGACTTTTTAAACATTATATAACAGATTAACACGATAGAAATAATTAAATATGTAATTAATTTCAAATAGATTTTTCAAACGTATTGTCATTTGAATGAAAAATGATGGTCACCAGAACACGCGTGTTTGAATCCACTTATTCTATCTATAACATTGCATTATATCATGGAATGAAAATCAATGAAAAAATATTTAAATTCACTAATTAACTCAAAAAAAATTCACTTTTCAACTTATAAAATAAATAAATGATAAAAATTAGATTTTACTGTAGCTTTTCATAGTTGTCTGAAAAAGACACAAATAGGAAAAGAAAGGAATAAAAGAAAAAGAACGCGAAAGAATGTTCTTATATTGAAGTAGGAAAGCCATATTATTCATAGGAAAAATTCGCCTTTTGACGAAAACGTCTTTATCATTCAAACTTTTAGATAACAATCAAGAATTAAAAATGCAATATTCTTTCCTTATCGCGTTATGAATTAACTGCATTACCCTCCATGCATGTTCGTAAACTAATTCTAACAAGTCATCAGAGTTGTTGATCGATTTATTGGTAATATGATGTGTTCTTAATTTTCGTTTAAATTGGAATTTGGTAATTTACTTTTCAATCTCAAAATTCCAGTTTTATTCCATCAATATTCAAAATTTATTCGCATCGATATTGACTGATGCGAAGTTATAGATTTTATATTTAATTTCAGAATGGCAGTTTTTTACGCATTGATAATTGTTTAAACAATTTAACCATGTGTGATATTGCGGGTTCCCAACAGAACCACTGAATAATTCAACGCTGGATTTTTAAAATAGCTTCCTTTTGCCGATTTGTAATTTGTCGCGTAATTTTGTGTGCTTATATTCCGTGGACAATGAAAAAGACGTGAAAAGTAATAATAATGACAGCTAGGTATGATACGACATTGGAATTGTGTGACTGAAAACGAAATTGTTCGGTATTGACGTTAAGATTGTGTAGAATCTTGGAGGATAGAAGGAAACGCAGTTTGTGGTGGTGCTCCATCTTTGACAATGGCTCGAATTGTTGAAATTTTATTATGTTGAAAAAAATAGAGGAAATCCCAAAGCCGATTTGATTTTCTCTATTTGTCTAAATAAGTATTGCATACATTCATTTACTTACTTACTAAGTTCGACGCTTCCTTTAACAAGTTCAAGTTTGAAGATAGAAATTTTCATTTTCAGTAATTTGACAGTTTTCTTTTGTCATTTTCACTGTTAATTCTTTCACGTACAAATAACTCAAGTTTGACTTAGTTCAATACGCATCAAATGATTACACTCTTACTTAATGGACCTTATTTATGTTAGTTCAGTAAATATATATTTAACAAAATAGTTTTAATTATAAGCAGATAAGGATATGTAGTTGAAATAACTAAGCAATCAAAACTATTCAGTTTCAACAAATTATTATTAAAATTTGTGCATGATATAATAATGTGGAAAATCTGAAGCAAAAGGTTAACAGTTTTGTTTTATTTTTAACGATTCGTTAAAAATGGAACTATATGTCTTTAATGACCCTCCACGTTTATTACAAGCGATCCTTTTGAATATTATTATTCAATTAGTACAGAAACAATTAAATTGATTTTTTAAAAAAGGACAGGCCTGAAATTCTTATTATCCACCATAATTAAATTTCTTAGGTCGTGTATCGATTAAATTCATGACATAAAATGATATGTGTTTGAAGTTCGTGCATGTATTGGGTGTTTTAAACAAAAGTAAGAATTATCATTGATAACAAATGTCCAGCGATTGTGTATTTAAAAGTAAGTATATATTATAAATAATATGATTTACATTGTACTTTTTTTTTGCAGTACTTTTTTTTTATTTTATTATACTGATTTTTTTACTTTTATTATACTGATTTTATTATAAAAAATAAATTGTAAAATCCGTTGATCAATAAACAATAAACGCTAAATATTGAAATTAAAAAAATTGATAAACTGCTTTTTTTTAGTCTGGCTAAAGAGCGACGATACAAGTTATCTCGAACATCACTTGCAATTCAAGCTCTAAACAAGACTGATGAAGGGTTTGCTGACGAAAGAAGTCGATAAGGAAAGTAAGCAAAAGTATCAATTGGTGACAAAAAGTAGTTATCAGATAGACATGGTCGAATGTTGTGCGGTAATGTTACTCAATCAACTAACACACGAAAATAAAGCGTTTGAAATATACGATTTGTTAGAAGCATTTATTTTATAGTCAGCTTCACAAAAACGTATGAGATGATAGACTTTTCAAAAAAAAAAAAAGAGTTTTGACAAATTCGTTCGCGTAATTAACAAGCTTTAATGCATTTTTGTAATATCTTTTCTATCATTTAGAGTGATTTCATTTAAAATTGTTTGTTACTTGAACATAATTGGTACTGACACAAGAACACCGTTTGAAATATGATTTTTTTCATCAGTGTGAGTATAAAATTAATTTAAAATTGAAAACTTATTAGGACGAGGGAAGTATGAAGTAATATTTAACATTAACCTTTACAATAATATTACTAAATCAACATAATTTTGTAATATATTTTTTAAAATAATTTAAATATTTTTTGTTTTTAAATAAAATAAATCATCTTATATGTATATGTGAAAATAATATTGTATTATTAAGAAAATTATATTACTATAAATTATTCAGTTGAAAAAATTAGTCTTTGGTAGGCTTTAGAAACTCCTTTGAGGTGTTCAAGACTTAATACTTAAACTAAATTTCAAAAGTTTATTAACGTACAGAATATGATCGGTATTTGTAGTACCTTAGTAAAATCAGCATATTGTACATCAGGGATTGTCATTTCTCAGACAAACCTGCATTAACAACAGCTAATATTAAATCAATACTGGTGGTGTTTTTAATTTTATAAATTATATTTATTCATGAAAAAGAAAGATATATAAATTTATCTTCACTGATGCTATAAATTAAAAAAGATGTTAAGGATATTTTGACCAATGTGGCCACGTTTTTAAAACTGCATATAATGCAGCTCCTGGACTTTCTGTTGCTGAAATTTGACAGTGTGCCAAAAGCGTATAGTTTGGCATAATTTTTCCAGTATTTATTCCAAATGTTATGAGTTTTTGAACAGCATCTAACTGAAGTGAATTCGGTTTTTTTGTAATATACGTTCCAATGAAAGAAATACCGATGCTTTTATTATTATAACTATATGTGTGTGCTCCAACTTTATCCCATGAGCGACCAATGTATACAAAGCCTTCTCCACCGATTAGGAAATTATATCCAATATCGGACCATTGGTAGGAACTCATATGGTAACTCTGTGCATGTCTAACAATTAAAACACATTTGGCTTGAGTGTCACACTGTTCCGTAGCTGTATGACTGATAATAACATATGGCACAGGAAGAGTTAAATTGTCAATGAAATCTGTAGGAGGTTGAGCATTCCATAGAATTCTTGGAATGAACTTAATTCCATTTACAGCTATAGCTAAAAAGTTACATTTAAATTTGATTTGATTTTTTTAAACTTAAAATACATTTTTACATTTATGTGACTCTAAACGCTATACACAGGGTGATTATTTTAAGCTGACAACTCGAAACTTTTCGAAAAATAAGCATTGTACAAAAAAAATGTATTAAATAAACTTTTAATATTTTCAAGGTGGACAACTGTCTGTGTAAAAATTACTCCCCTCTACAGTCCTTGGGGGTTGGACAAGGAATAACTTTGAAATTTTAAATGAGAACGTTTTTGTTTTAATAATTACTAATTTTAATGAGAACATTTTTTACCATAGATTTAGAATCAACGTGAAAAATACATAAGGTTATTGACGGAGCTGAAATCATTGTCAATTAGTTTATTCTATTTTCTTGAAGAAAACTCAAATGTCACTAAAATCTCGCCTTTTAAATTATCATCAATTTTAAAAGGGCTGATTTTCCTTCCAGAAAATAGCAAAAACTAATTTTCACTTATTACAACACCATGTATCATGATTTGAAATAAGTTTCAAATACACCTTACATATTTTTTATCAAGGAATCCGAATCTGCAATAAAACGAGATTATTTTGTTTAAGGTGATTTCTTAAGTCTATAATCATAAATTATTTCTTCTTCAGTTTATATTATTCTATTAAATTAGTTATTAAAAATATAATCACACGATTTTTTAATAATGGAAGGATAGCTTGCATGAAAAATATTTTACTTTTGTCATGTAGTATAATCTGAGTAACTGACTTAGTTTCAATGATGACTGACATTTTCTTTTCTTTCATATTTAACTTTTCAAAGTATTAGCTTCCCTTACATTTGTTTCGTCTCATATAAATCGTGTCATCTCTATCAAGTTTAAACACTATATATTTAATCGGCTTTAAAAGTACAGAACATTGCGTTTTGTAATATTCAAACTTTTATCGTGTAACTGCGCATGCACGTATCGTAGTATTGATTCCTTTGATGATTTGTGTACAAACTTTTGACAGAATTGAATTGATAAATTGTGAAAGTGGGCTTATATGAGCATTCGTTTACATATACATAAATACTTTTAGAACGTAAATTATAATAATTTACTTACGTCCAGTAACAATTTCTTTCGTGTATTCGTGTAATTGCATCTTTTTTGAATAGCTATTTGAAAGAACAACTAAAAGAACAGTTGTTGTTAAGATAATTAATGCTATTGCACATATAAAAATGATTGCTCTCCAAGTCCACGACCATTTTCCTAAAATCACAAATAATATCCAGCATTAATATTGTGTCGTGTATATATTATACTTTACCAGGCTCTTAAAAATTTTCTATTAAAAAGTTCTATCAACGAGCAGATGATATTTCAAGAAATAAGCTCAAAACAAAAGCCTTTCAAAAATGTTGAGTATTTTTAAGTTGTCTTATTTAATTAATTTGTAATAAAGTAAGTTTACCGCTGCTAGATTAAAAGAGAAAAACTGAGAAATCTAAAGATGGATTCTGTCTCAATCTAATGGTGGTAAATTTAATCTATTATGTCTTTTGATTAAAGCATAATTCGAAAGAAATTATCCAAATAAATTAAAATTATTAAGTGATATAGAATCCGAATTTGCAATGAAAAATTCCCGTTTGAAATTTCAAAGTAGAAAAGGAGTAATTTTCATACAAACAGATGAACCCCTTGAAGATGGTAAAGGTTTATTTGAGACGTGTTTTCTGTACGATGCTTGTTTCTTGAGATATTTCGAGTTGTTATCTTAAAATAAACTCCCTTTATATAACCAATATCGCTTCAAAAGAACGCGAATGTTCTGAAAACATTTATAATAAATTTATTTATTTAGGGAAAAATGACTAAAAAGTAGTTAGAAAAGACTAATCAAATTGTCAATGTACGCGATTTAAATTTTATTACATTTATTGTTGATGAAGTTCATATAGTTAATTTGACTTGTATAGAATTATCAATGCAATCTTAAATCTTTCCGATTAAAGTTTATAGACATTTAAATGTTTTTCTTAACAATTCCACCGGTCTTCGTATATTGACTTTATTTATTGCTTTTAATAAAAAAAAGAGAAAAAAATGAACCTCTAGTAGATCTTACTGTACATAAATGAGCCCCAAAAACATTCTGTACAGGATGTGTATTTTCCTTTTAAAATGACAAATAATTTTATTCCTATTTCAGCACCTGAAGTAGGAAAGAAAGAAAGATTTTCATAATTCCTTAATTACATATTTAATATTGCGTATCAATTAGTCCTTTTTCAAATTAATAAAATTAAACTATATTTCTTGTAATTGTTTACCGAAAGCATTATTTATTTCTCAAAATGTTGATTAAAATTATATCTTTAGCACATGAGTCCTTTTTTATTTAAGATTTAGAGCCTAAAGCACGTGGACATTAAGTTACGCTTAAAATATAATTCATAAAATATTTTTAAATGTGTTATTATTTACGTTACATATAATTGGTTATATACTTCACTTCGATGAAAATGATTTGGGTATTTTGTAAAAATAACAATCATTAACATATTTAAGAGCAATTAAAATTTTGCTTATTAACTATTATATAATGATTACTATATATTAGTTTGGGGAAAAAGAAATCCATTATTTTTTCGGTAGATGGCTGTAGTGACCGATATCTCGTAAATTATCGATCAAACAATTTCAAATTTATGCTCGTTGTCAAGGTAACAGTTCGCACTAAAAGAATTCGTTTGCAGTTTTTTGTTTTGTCCATTCAGTTCTGAGTTACACGGCGTT
>JABFOX010003807.1:0-10001 GCA_022817665.1 Axea sp. ZL-2020
AATTAATATTACATATTTTAAAATTATTATGAATAACTTAAAAAATATTACACAAAATATCTGAAAATATTGGTTAATTAACTTTTAATTATTTCAATATTATTAAAGTTAAAGTACATTGAAAATAATTAAAAATTTTATTAAGCAGTAATTTAAAATTGTAATGTTCTAAAAATTGTGTGATTTGTACTATTTAAGTATTTTTTAATGATATTTTAGTACTTTTCAAACAATTTTGAAAAAATGTTCTAGACAATTTTTGTTTAAATATTTTTCTTTTACAGAAATATGCCAAGAATGAGCAAGATAAAAGTAAAATACTTTCGTAGAAATAAGTAAAAGTAACGAATATATTAAATAAAAATATTAGCGGCAAATAATAAAAAGAATTTAAGAATAAAAAGTTATAAAAGTACATTTTAAAATAATAAAACTTTTTCTTTATTACAATTCAAGAAAGGACAAATTCAACAAAGAAATTTAATTTTTAAAATTCCATGCATAATTTTACATTTCTAAAATTGGGTTCTTAGAACTTTTTATGTAGATCTTTCTAACAAACTTTATTTAATGTTAAAGCAGAAATTTTAATGTGATATAGAAACACCAACAATAAAATAAAATAAATAGTTCCATTAAATATTGACATTCAGCTTAACTACATTATATTCAATATTTCATGGTTCTAAAGGATTACATTGAAAAGTATTAAAAGCGATGAAAAAAGGGAAAGCTTAAAATAAATTGCATTTGATTAAACTGAAAAATCTAACTGAAAAATTTTGCACTTGAATGCAACTTTCAAATATATATTGAAATGAATTTCCTCTATTGAGCATACATTGTACAACTTTCAATAAGAATGTCGTACAGTCAAGAGATGCAAAATTGCATGAAAGTTGAATATTGTATAAATAGTTCGCGACAGTAGAAAAATTGTGAACTGATAAATTTTGCTGATTGGCAATTTGCGATGCAACTGACAAAGATATAAAAATAAAAATGTCAACAACTATCGTCGTAAAATCGATTACGTTTCGAAGTAATATTGAAATGACCTACATTTTTAGCGACGTGTGCAATCTCGCATTTGATGTACACTGTATAAAATGTATCTAGTAAAATCGGTAATTCTGTAAATTCGGATCTCATTTTGTTCGTCGATACAAAATACAGCGAGCGAAAGAAGCGCTTTTCGTTGGTAGATCGCGGAACAAATGGAAGGTGTTTACGGTAGTTTGATGCTGATGGAAGTAAAGTTTAGCGCTCTATTCGAAATGCAGGTATCGTCACAGTCCAGTTCCGTTATTAGGCTGGTAACTACTTATTCAAACTGAATCGGTTGTCTGAGACGCCTCTTTTCTTGAGAGCTGTTTCACAATGCGAGCACGTCCGCTACAGATACAACTCTTGTTTCCTTCGAAAACCTATTCTTTTTTCTCTAACGATGCAACAGCATTCTTATACATTTTGCGACATCTCAATACACCGCATTCAATTTATTATTTCTATTTATAACGCCTACCTACGAGATCTTTCGATTTTATTGTTCTTCTTGTACATTACTCGTTTCATTTATGTTTTATGTGTATAAGAACATCATTATAAAAATTGTCAGATTTGTGCCAAAAAACGACTATTTTAATAAATTTTATATTTCGTTAATTCTCTTTTAATTTTAGTGTATTATTAAAACTGACATAAGCTTTATGAATAGATACTACGGATACAGTAAAATTGGTATAATTTAGTATTTTACTGAATTACAGATTATTGCTTATAACTTATTTATAGAATAATATACTGGATTGGAAATAAATCTATATTTCTGGATAGAAGGAAATTTCATAAAAAATAATGATATACAATAATTTGAATTTGAATAAAGCGTGGATTTTTCTAACAATGATAATGTTATGATCAAGTCAAACTGAAGAAGACATATTAATTGATGACCAAATTAGGACGGTACTTGAACGTTTTGAGGAAATCATACTATATAGGAGTAATTCGATAGTTCATTAGAGTTGCCAAACTAAATGACCATCTTTAATCCAATATATAAATTTACATGTTTGGTTTCAGGCAGGTTTAATATTGGGATTTAAAATTTTCTTCTATTGTTTGACTATTAGATATAATGAAATTAACTAAATGAAGTTATTTATTCGATGTTCATGAGTAGATAAATGAAAATAGAATCATGATGGAGCAAAAATAGTTTATACGTAATCAGGGTAATAGGAGTTTAATCCGAAAAATCACGTTTAATCAGTAAATATATTTCACGCATATGTAAAAATGTTACTCACTAGAAAACCCTGACAGGATCTTATTAAAGTCATTGTCCTTCCTGGATCATTGTATTAGATTTAAATTTTAAGCTTAAACGGCACGGTGTACATTAGTTCCCTATTCCCCCAATTAGATATTATTCATCAATTCCTTGCCAGAAACCAATTCTTATTTTTTTACACGGAATACATTAAAAATCAGATTGAAAAAGAAAGATTTCATTGGATTAATTAAATTATTTCGTTGAATTTATTTATTTGAAATGGTTAAATCTTGTGATTTTTGTTGATATAACTAAATATTTCATTGTTACAACTAAATTATTCAAACACATTTGCTTTAATATTTAATAAAATTTAGTAATAATTTTATATTTAATATGTTATATTAAAGCAATTTAAAATTTAAAATTTTGTTGACCAATTTATAACACAGTGACAACGTCAAAGTAACAATTTGTCAGGTTTTATATAATGCGAAATTATGCACTTACTAGAATATTATTTTAAATGATCAACATTCAATTCATAAAAATAATAACGTTAGAACGCTTTGTCGGTTACACAGAATCCAGTTGAAAATGGTTGCTTCTGATCGTATGATTGGAAGCGTCGCAGAATTAATTTTCCTTCTACAAATACCAAAGACATCCATTGTGAATCAAAAATCAATGAAACTATAGTAACTCTTAGAATTTTTTACAATTTATAAAAAGTGGCTTTATTTAAAAGTTAAAATATAAAACAAAATCTTTTAATAAGAATTAATTTTTTACATTGTTTTTCACATTTCCTATGCTAATTGAAATTGTATATATAATTATACACGTGATTATAATTAATAATAATAAAAATAATCATAATAACAACAAATAGCATATAAATATATTATTTATCATTATACATTATATATAATATATAATACATAATATAATATATTATAATGCAATATATTAAATAGAAAAAAAAATTAAATTAATAATAATAAAATGTTTCTTAAATGTATTTAATGTGTATGATTATCTTCAATTGAACATATGAACTATTTTTGTATTAATACTTTTTTCTAATTTTTAATGTACTTTTTTGATTTTTACATTTTTGGTATGTTTAAATGAACTAGTATCGATATACTATATTGATGTACAAATAGTTCAAGCAAATGTTGGTTACCTCATTTTGTGAACACTTTTAGTTATATAAAGATAAAAACTATCAATGTAAATACCACTGCAATGTTTAGTAACAATATCTATGATTTGAAAACTGATAAATATTTGACATCAAAGAAAAAATTAAAAAATATAAATGTGGTCTAAACTAATGTGTATTAATTTACTTTGAATTTAACCAAAATGTGGTTTGTTCAATTAAATAATTTTCTGTTTGTAAATATTTAAACATTAAAATATCAGACCAATTTATAATCATAAATTGCTCATCATACGCATAAAGCTTTCCTGACTGAGCTTGCAAGGCTTCGTATATAAGATATTAAGTTAAAATAGTGAATCAATTTCTTCTTTTAATTGAGTAAAACGGTATTCTGATTAAGTTACAATAAAGTTTCGGTTTTCCAGTTAAATGTTTTTTAGTCTCGTAAATTTATCTGAACAGAACCATTTGAATGTTATGCGTTGCATTTTTGGACAAGTGCATATGAGAACAACTGAAATAATTATACACAGCTTGTTTACAAATGTACAATACATTAGCTCAAGTGCAGGTTCTTTTACAGAGTGTAGTTAACTATATAAAATAAACCATATTTGTACTAAAAATATATATCATTAGATAACTACAATTAATAATTTAATAACTAACAAATTTTTTTTAAATATCCATCTGATATGCATAAATTATATAATTTGTTCTAATACTGTATTGTTTAAATTTCGATTAATATTTTTACTGTAAAAAATTACGCAAAAAATTTAATATACATACTCTATTTGATGGCCTGTAAAAAACAGTAATAACATTAATATCATAAAAAACATTGTAGTTTAATTTTTATATACATAATTATTTATTATTATTAATTGTATCTAAGTGGAAATAAATATTAATCAAAAAGAATATCGTTTTATAGAATTAATTGATGTTATACAATTATGTTGTACAATTCAGAACAGGATTTATTTTTGTTTTGCACAATACAATAAAATTGTTCATAATTATGCATGAGTTTTTTTATGTTTAGAATTAATATCAAACATATTAATTTATGGTGATGCTGCTTTACAATGTTACAGAGGAATTTGTATTTTTAAATTAAAACTTATTTTGCTTATCGAATGCCGTAATATTCATTATCTTTAAACTGAAGATTCTATTGATTTATGAATTACTCTTCCAACAAGATTTCAGAATCCAGTAATTACACCATTTTCAGCGCCACGCGTAAATATTAATTAAAATAAAATAGCAAAAATAAAGATAGCTTTACATTAATATTATATTTGATGAATGGAATATCTGTTATCAGTAAAGTAGAAATAATTTAACATTAGTGAATACTATATGTCAAGAGAACTTTTCATTGATTTACTAAGTTTCTGTTTCATTAAGTAATAATCATTATGATTCACAAACAACAAAGTTTATTTTCTAATATAATCACATTTTTGTTGACCTAATTTCTAGATGCGGGCACTTAAGTATAATAGGATGTTCGCGGTCTGAACGTTCATATTCCATTGACGAAATTAAGTTTCCATTTTCACGACACTCGGAAAATCTGAGTCACGTCTTCTTATTGTCGACGCTCCAAGTCATAAAGCGTAAAAACACGATGGTTCGTTGAGAGAATAGTTTGGCGAGAATAATCAACAAGAACTGTTGAAAAAGTATGCGCTTGTTATACCCAAAGTTAAAAGTTGACTACAAAAAGTGATTGTTTTATTTATAAAAAGTAATACGAATTTCTAAAAACTTATTCAAGCTACATTGATAAGGAGAAAATTATATTGTAAAAGTATAATCAAGCTACGATTAGTTTAATAATTGTTATACCAATTTTGTAACTCGTGTGTCAGTATTTGTTATTCAATTTTAAAGCAAACCAATGAAATTTTGTAAGATAAATGCAAAGTGCATTGCATTAATTTTAGATGATAGTAATTATATTGATTAATTATTAAAATAAATTTTAAATGGATATGAATGGTATTATAAGAATCGGGTAACAGTTTTGAACTAATTGAAAGCCTTTCGGAGCATTTTGTGGGTAAGGTATCATACTTTAATGCAAGTAACGAGGAAATCGTTCGTTAGATTATTAATGCTTATTAACTTTGCAGAGTTCTTTTCATATTCATGAGTTAGCAATTTAGCAAAACGTTTAGGCAAGCAGAGTCAGTCCATTACAATAACGATGAAATGTATTAATTTATGGATCATGAATTACTATAGTTACGTAGACAGTATAGAGCGACACGACCGTCCATTAATTATTTATCGTAATATGATATCGATCCGTCTGGTCAACTGACTGCTTACGTAGCAAAGCCAACTATACACATGTACCACTCCGACGTCACTAAGCCATAGGTGTGTTACAAACCATCATTAACACCATCGAATATGTGCTATCTGGCACATTGGCTTAATTTTGCCAATATATCGACTTCGTCCGAAATATCCTGAATTATATATCGTATTGTATAGCGTACAATAAACGTTGTATCTGGACTTTCGTCTATCATACTATTATTATGCAATAATTAAGATCTGCTATTATCTAGTACAATTTTTTTCATATATTTTGAAATTTATTAACCAACAATTTTATTCAAATATACTTAAATTTATTTGCGTAATTATTTTTTAAACATATTTGCATTTATGATTGTGTTTTAGGTCAGTAACTCTCACACGAAAATATCTTCACTAAATACTGTTAATAACGGCTTTTAGTTTTTTTTATTATTTTTTATTTTTTATTTTTATTTTTATTATTATTTTTAAATATTAAGGGAAAATGCTTATTTTAATTGAGTTTTACAAACTATTTATCCTTGTTTAAGAATTACAACAAATTTACAATTAAATTATGTTTATTATATTTAAATTTTTTTCATTACTTTATATACTTATGCAGAAAATTGCAAATAATCTTATTTATCTGTATGCGATTTCAATTGAAGTAATTTATTTTGTTAAATCAAAATGAGTACAAATTACACCATTATAGGATTGAATTTATAAATGAAATATTTCAGTTCATCGAACAAAATTAATGATTACGTTAATTTCTTTTTGTTATAATATTAAAATATAATGAACTGGTTAAATTTAAATGTAACATTGTTCACGCATATAAAAATGTAATACTAATTTATAAAATATACATATTATTTATTACTTTTAAGGTATATGAATAATAATAAATAAAAATATTATTTACTTATTATGTTTTCTCCATAGTTAACGCTGGTCAAGATATTTAAACTTTTTCTGTTAATAAGTTCAGTTTATTTACGTTTAAATTAATTAAGTAAAAGTAGAAACATCTTAAACATTGAAGTAACATTTTATTACTGCATTATATTTAACCATACTTTTTCCAATTATATTTATTTTATAAAAGAATTTATATTTCATGTTATCTATAAATAAAATTTTTATTTTAGCAAATGTAACATGAGTTAAAATGATTAAAGCTTACAAATGCAATTTAAATTATTACATGAATAATTTTATAGATTAACTTTTTAAAATTATTTGAATTTGTCTTCTATAAAGAAAAGTGTTAATTCAGTGTTAATATCGGTTTGAACAAAAATGGTATTGTATTCGATGGAAATCAGTTAAACTTCATTTTTCAAAAAATAAATGTTATATTTTATTAAATAATGATTTAATACTATGATTTTTTTTTGACAATTTTTCTTTTAAATAGTATTTCTTAAAGATGGAGTTGCAACTAATGAAAATTAGACATTGAATAAAAATATGTGGAGTAGAATTTCAATTGTATTTTTCTCCTGACTTTTATTTCAAACTGAATTTTCTCTTTATTTATCTGTAAAATAAAATACAACTAAAATTTCTCTTCTGTTTTTGTAACCATCAAGTTGCATATATTTAATATCGTGATGTCATTTATTATATCTGGTTGTGTTGCATTTATGTAAATCTCATATAAACCTTTTTAGAATGATAAATTTAGTAATGCTGCTTTTCGATGTTTTAACAGAATGAATCAATTGTAACTATTTGTTAACCAATTATAATTCCATATATAAAGATTTTAACGATTACTTGAGATAAACCTGCAAGATTTTTCGGTATAACATCTGAATAACACAAGAATTCTTATTTTATAAATGTATATAATACTTAATTTTTGTTTTAAAAGAATTTGAAAGAAAAGATTTTAAACATTTCTACATTAAATTTTTAAATGCATGAATTAATTATGTTTTATTATAAACAATTGTTCATAGTTTGTACGTAAATTAAACCTATTACTATTATTTGTGTAATCATTTAAAAATTATTATTAAAATATACAATTAATATTAATAATAATAATTATATATTAAATATTAAAAATTATATAAATATAATTTCATCTATGATGAAATTAATATTGCTATCTTTTGGCACTGTGTATGCTTACTCTAATAATGTATACTATTAATTTAAATTAAATAATATACCAATTATATTCCAGAAATATTATTCCGTATGCTAATAGTGTAGTCACAAATTTGAAATAATATTAATAAATATATTTGAAATATCATTGGAATATTATATTTTGAATGAAAATAATATTAGAGAAACATATCTGTAATGTTAATTTAATATTTATTAAGCTTAATTAATTACGACTATTTATAGAGTTTGTTATTATGACATTAAATATACAATTAAATTACTAAATATTAAAATAATATTATTTTATTCTGCATCAGTATTATTATATATTAGTACTACATTTATTCATTAATATTAATTACTCTTTCTTAAAAGTTCTGTAAAGTTCTAAACATCACAATTTTAGCATTTTATTAAAACTGTTCAGAGTTTTCACTCTTATAAATAAAATTATAAAAGTCTTATAAATTATAAAAAAGCTGAAGATATACAAATCTTAACAATTTATAATGTGCAATATTTCAATATGTTCTCAAATAAATTGTCATAGAAAATTTCTAAATTTGTTGAGATGCTATTCCCTTTTTTGTTTGCTAATTGAAATTTAAAAATATTTCGAACTGTTCAAGTTTATTCGTTTTTTTTTTTTATATATAATTTTCAAGACATCTGTTTTTATATAAATATATTTTGATAAGTTAGTAGGATATTATTTAACTGTTAAATTAATATTAATATTATGTAATATGTTTATTATGTGATATTCAGGTAGTTTTATATAAAATATTTTTGTTATAGGCGTACATATATGGAAATATTTGGGGGTTTTAGATTAAAAAATAATTATGAGTTTATCATTAATATTCAATTATTTAACATTACATAAGATATAAAGTATATTTTATTGTATCATTTGATAAAATAATCCAAAATAAAATGAATTTCGCAGTATCTGTAAAAGTTTATAGTTAGTAAAATGTATCTTTCGATTTATAACAAATATAAAATTTTTCATATAAATTATTTAAAATATTTTTATATATATAATATTGAAGTTTGTTCTGGAATATCTAAATTTATAGCAAGTTTTATTTAATTTTTTCTCAGAATAATTTTACTGTCATAAAATACCCTTGTTATATTTTATTCATTTATTGTGTTTATTCTAGAAAATATACGAAGTGAAAAGTATGTTAAATATAAATGTAAAACTTTTATTACATAAACTATTATATCTATATATATTTATCAATATTTTGCTGAAATAAGTTATTATTAAAAAATATATTGGAAATAAATAATAACATAATTTAAATACAGTTAATATTTTTCGGATATATTAATCGGTGTTTAAAAATGTGCCACTGAATTTTGCAATTTTTGAGTTCTGATAACTGGACTATTATGTGTTTAATATTGGTGAATTGGCGTTGGCACCAAATATGCTAGTATCGACAACCCATATTTTTTCTATAATGTTCAATTTCTTAACCAAACTAGAATCAATGTTTAAGTAGTAATATTTTGAGGCAATGATAAAGTCACCGTATTGCAAAATTATTTTTTTTTATTATTATGAGGGTTAACATTATATATTATTTATTTATTATGAGCAAATTATGTACTCATAAATTTATGAATATAATTTTAATTTATAACATATATACTTATATCTAAACATAGCATACTTAAAACAAAATCATAGAGATATAATATTATAACTATATAATATGAGATTATATATACGATGAGTATTTTATGAATTAAATACAAATAGGTATTTAATGTTTGTCTTAATTATAAAAAGACTCATGTTTTAAAATTATTTCTTGGTATGGACATTTATATATATTTTATGTATTATAAAATATAACGTAATTTGTCTAAGATTTAGAATATTTGTAGAATGAATAAAATAATAAATATAATTTTATAAAGAATAGCGCTCAGTATTTAAATTAATCACTAGCTTAGCAAAAAATTAAATTAATTCATATTTATTAATTATTCAGTGAAATTATACATTTTATTTTATATAATAAGATAAATATTTTATTTATTTACAATTTTGTATGTATACAAATCATCAATATTATTATG
>JABFOX010003808.1:0-10000 GCA_022817665.1 Axea sp. ZL-2020
TAACGGCATCTGGACAATTATTGTTCATGATTGAAACAAAATTTTGTAACGTTGATTTGTAGTAAAAATTTAAGGTACATTTGCATTATTGCAAATAGAATTTAAGAATAAATAACAAACGTACCAAACATTAATGCAAGAGAAAGAAAATACGCTGAAATGAAAACGATGCAATGCTTTAAACGTTTGCCAACCAAAATCCAAATATAATTAAAAGCTTTTAAATGAAGTTTGAAAAAGAAGGCTAATTGGTGCTACGGTTTTTGGACAATAATTTTGAGAACGAATAGACTCAATGATGATCTGACCCACATTCGAATGTCTCGGTATTTACTAAATAACGCGACTATGGTTTCTTGAAATCGCAAAATTGAAAACCGAACACAAAAGTGACACTCGTCGAACTGCACAACTCGAGTGCTCCCGACGAAACGTCTCGTGTTTATTATTCTAAAAGTCAAGGCTAAAAAACAGATCGTTGAAAGCGCGGAACGAAGAACCGACGGACGAGGTTAATGCAATATTCGAAAATGTCGGGACTTCGATATTAAACGCGTACCAACAAAATGAATAAAAGCCGATGAAGCCCACGTGGCAAGGACATCTGGTGTCTATAAACCGCTAAAAATAGGGTATCGTGAGATTAAGTGATACAACCGGTCGAATAAGTGCACCTTCCTAGCAGCCTTACGTTCGCGTTTCGCGCAGCGACTAACATTTGCGTTGGAACGATCACTCGCTTCCGTTATTTCGAGGAAGATTTTGTCGCGAATGCGGAATTTTGCAACGCGACGTAGAATCGCACTTGCAAGAGTGTTTCGTAACCATGGAAATCGACATTTATTAATACTTCCATCGCCTTTCGCGACGTGCAAAAGACGTACAAAAAGAGATGTAATTTGATTGCAAATTACGCAGCCTTAATTTTACATCGGAGCGTACAAATCTGTAACAAGACACGAACGAGACGACATTTTTTGTGTAAAAATACTTATTTAGCAATGCGAGGATAACTTTCGGTATGGATTGATGTAGAGTTTTTCTGGGTTACTGCGTAAAGAGAAGTTGACAACGCGAACGCTAAATGAACAAGTTTGAGCAAACGTTAGAAATAGACGCGAGGAGTGCTACCGAAATGTGTTATTTATTCATGACACATTAGGTACTATAATTGAGCTGCTAGGGCAACAAACGGTTAGCGGCTGTAAGAACTGGAGTACGATAACTGTTCGTTGTGAATTTCTCAGGTCGGAGTGATAAGTATCGAATTTCAGATTACGGTTCGTGTTTCCTTTCAACGGTAATCGAAGTACAGATTTTGGCGAATGCAATATTTGATAAAAGATTATCGATAAGAAAAAATTAGAACGAGATGTGAATTTGAAATATAATGATACTTTCTTTCAGCTGGTATTCGAGTTGTTTTTCGGTTGCGTTTCAAAAATTATATTTCAAGTACTACATTTTTATAAAATGAAAAATATTATGTTTTATGGTTGATGGTGTATTAAATGACAAATATGCAAGAGGCGTTAGAGAAAGCGAAATGTTGTGGAATAAATATGAAATAGTATTCTATAATTATTAAGAATTTATTATTATCGTTAACATGTTTTAGGAAAAAAAAAGACTCGTAAAGTCGTTGCGTGTTAGTTTAAACATTATTTTTAGACATTACTATTGAATATTTATAAATGGGAGAAATTCATCTGGAATTCAAGGCAGTGGTTTTTCATCCACTATTCATTCATGTCTGCGTCTTACTTACCATTTTTATGTTTTGATTACTTATTTATTACTTGTAATGAATTTCCCCCTTATTTTATTTTGTGTTTATTCTTGCAATTGTATTAATAATTTTATCATAAACAAGTTTAATTTAATAAGGAAATTCAACTGGTTTTAAAATACGGAATAAATTGTAAAATGCCCAATTCTGTACAGCGTTGCACTGTTGCACAATAATAATTGAAAACATAAAACTGATACAATTGAAAGAGTGAAATCTAATTCACAAGGTTTGTTTTGCAGTAATATAATTTATATTTTGTTGATATTCGTATCAAATGTATAGGAATGATCAGGAATCAGATATTCGTAAATATCATTCGTATTCGTATGTATCATTAATGTTACTATATAAATAAGTATACAATATACAATATTCAAAATATGTATTAGGTTCAGTTAACTGCCTAATTATGTTAAACATAATCTGTTTATCGAACATCTTTCAACTTTTAATCAATATCGTACTCTTCTGAGGCTCAATTTCTTGACAATGTAAATTTAAGTAATTAATAACTGTTCAAACCTTCTTAATACCAATTAATTAATATATACAACAAAAAACTGCCAGAAGTAAACTAATTATAAAATATAACTGGTCAATTACTTAACTTTTTTTTAAGTTACAAAAATTATACATTTTACATACTCTGTTTTTTTTTTTTTTTTTATCAAATATTTTAAAGTATGCATCATATCATATATTTTTACCATATATAAAGAACGCGCTAAAGTCTTTAATCCAAAACTTTTTTCATTGTTTCATATAAAAAAGTTTTTCATGTCAGTATGTTTTCTTTTACTCAGAAAATTGTCACAGAAATGTACAAAATCATATTACAACTTAATAATTCACTTTTAAATAATTCACGAGAATTCAGAAATTATTAGAACAAATTTATGAACTTCCAAATCAAGTTCGGCTACAGAAATCAATGGTTTCCAATTAAGATTGTAAAATTTAGTTCTTAGCGAGTCGTGCTTAGCAGTATGATAAAACTTCTCTTAATATGGTTTAGAACTCATGATTGTAACCAATCCGGAAGTCTAGAAGTAAGCTTAAACTTGTAATTCAAACTTTTCATTTGCAATGCGATTTTATTATTCATAAAACAGAGGATTAACCAGGATTATTGCAATTAAATGCAATTATACAAATTGGTAGATCGATTAAATGAGTTTTCATTCGACGCTGCTTTTAATTAATTCGGGTATTCATTTAAATAGGATTCACTTTGACAAATTTTATTCACTCAATGAATGTCAGTAACAACTTTATAGCGATGTTTATTTTTTAGTAAAATAATTTAAAACTTGGGATAATGCTATTGGCCAAGATTCAATTTTCTGCGAGGTAAGATCAAATTAAATTTAATTTAATTATAATTTGCGTGATTTACTTGCAACCAAGCCAATATGACTCTCATTATATTTCATAATCAATGATTGCAGGAGGAAGATGTAAGATATATTTTATATCAATTTATGAAATACGGTTTCGCTCGTGTTTAGTTTTAATGATATTTTGATATGCTAATTAAATAAAATATTGTGCAGAAATTAATATTAATGAAAATAAAGCGAATATTCTAAATGCATCCTAAATGAATCCTAATTGAAAACAACGAATTTGTTTTAATTGAAATATTATCAATATTATCAATATTATCAATATTATCTACATAACCATAAATAATATAACATGTATGTGTATTAATTGCGTTGTAAAGGATGAAATTTGAAATTAATAATACTGCCAACTTTAACAAATTATTATTTGACTTTGGCTTAATATTTTACCTTTTTTTATAAAAACGTTACATATCTCATCTGTTTGAAGCATTATAAGCTCCCAAAAATATTAAAAACTTGTTTAAAAATTAATTTTGTTAAAAATAAAACACTCAGAAATTCATATTATAATGATGTATGAATTCTTCCGTGGAACTACGGTATTGCGAATCGCGCGATACATTGACAGAAAGGCTAAAGCGTTACTGTGCATGTATGAACAAAAATGTGCAATTATGAAAACGCCAAATTTTGTACAGGTAATTTCAGCCTCATAAATGAGACACGCGGTCCCTCAGAATCATGTCAATAACAATGAATTAAAGATCACAGTTGAATCTGACCTATCTTAGAGTGCCTATGAATTATCCTTAATGATTGACGTTAGCAAAGAAAAAGTACTAAAGTGAAAAAGTTGGATTAGGAAATTCCACACGAACAAAATTAAAAATAAAAAAAAAAACGTTTGGAAACTTGCTTGGTGTTGCTTTTTCATGACAAATATGATCCATTTTTAAATCGAATTGTCACTTGTGATGAGAATCGGATCTAATGTGACAGTCGTATTATTAATGCGTGACTTAATGTATTATTAATTCTTATATAAATTATATCAGTGATATTTAAATTTGTACAAAGTACTTGGTTCAAAGTTATAACATATAACATTCCTCAATGTTATTTCACAATGATTGAAAATGAAATTAAATAATTCAAAAATATGCAGAATTTTTTTGCATAAATTACTGTTTATAAAAATTAATTTATATAAATAAGTAGAAAATATAATGTGTATAGTCTGAAGCCTAATAATGCATGGAAAGAAACCACAATTTCTTTACTGATTTAACCATAAACATTATAATTTAATTGTCATATTAATAAAGCATATATAGCATACTGAAACTGCACATTTACAATATATATATATATATATTATTAATTCATATAAACCAGTTTACAAATTTGATAAAAGAGTTAATTTTCGACAATGTCATCAAATTTCACAACCATATGTTTTTTACAGAACTGTAATTTTATTGACTTCTCGTAAATTGTGTGTGTGTATATATATCACTAATAATAAGTATAGATTTAAATTTCGTATTTAAATAGTATTTGAAAATTTGTTGCTAGTTATCAGTAATGGTTTCTACATGTGGTAAAGTGATCGTTTTCGAAAAAATCATGAAATATGAAGTTGACACATTTATAAATATTAATGTGATTCAAATAATTCAACATATGTACTTCATTCATTCGATTATTTGCGTTTGGGAAACTGGTATCAGAACACAACGTGCGTTTAAAATTATTATTATTTTTAATTTAGATACTTTAATTGACGTTTCAGAATTCAAATTAAATTTTATTAGTAGAAAATGTATTTTTCATACGCAAGAATCGACCGAATCAGTAAGAAATATTAATTTCGTATTTTCATCATAAGAATTCTTTTGTTGTTTAGATTGGCTCGTTTTGAACTTCGCAGTCAAGGAAAAGATCACCTTAAGAACCAACTCGTGTTGTATACAAGAAATTTCATTCTCCTTTAAATTATGATACCTTGGTGAGTAATTATGGCTCTTTTAGAAATAATTTGAAAGGATTTAAAATATTATTCCAACAGGTGACTAAACTAATTGATATTATTTCGTTAGTATATTATTATTAATTTTACATACATGGTCAGAAGACTATGCTTTTATGTTATTATTTATTACAGCACGACAAAATTAATTAAAATTATGTTAATTGCTTTGGCATTTATTATAATTTTTATACTTTTTATAAGACAAACGAATGAACGATATATTCACACAATACTTATATATAATAATATAATATTTCATAATAAAATACAAGACATGTTCAATTTATTAATACATGATAAAATTATTACATCGTATGCCTTATATAAAAGGTATCGGTATTTTTCTCATTATAATAATGATTGATTTATTAGTTATAATCTCATTTGACTAATATCGAATAATAGACATTTAATTATATATATTTGCACTAAGAAAACTTTGTTGTGAATATAAAAATAAAAAACCTGATGCAATACTTTTATAGAATCTCAAGTTCATTTAAAATATAATGCTTTTCACGGCACAAAAATGTTATATTTCATTTCACTTTGAACGCAACAGTTTACATATAAAATATACCTCATATTTTTGTAGTTACAACTTCACTTCACAAACTTTATTAATAAAATTTCGGTGAACACCTTTAATACTTCTCCTGACAATAGCTATGAGTTACACGAAGTACTGTGTTATACACATATATATCAAACGGACTCTATTTTTATAGTTATGGAGCGCACAGTTTTCTCTGAGTGTGTGTTCATTTATAAAAAAAATCTACATTACTTCAATCGCATTTATTTTACATAATTTTGTGGAAATAGAACGATGGCCGAAGGCATATGTTACACGAACATACGGTCCGCGATTCGCGTGAAATAACCCAGAAAGTAAATGACTTTGCGACCAAGGTACCCGCGGGAATGCGCCGATTTTCAAGAGTAACGGATCGCAAAGTAAACCACTTCGCACTATCAGAGGGATAAAGAACCGAGTGAAGAATGCTGTATAAAAATTTATATATATATATTTATTTATTTATACGTCATATATATATTATTTATATGCTCTGAATATATATATATATAAGGATGTCTAAGAAATGTTATTTATCTATATCAAACAACAATTTCTATGTCCTTTTTTCATTGATATCATAACAATGCTACCTTTTTAAAATAGTCGATATTTTAAGATTTATTTGCATTCCAACATTTTATTACTCTCGAAAAATAATAGTAAAATAAATAAAAATTAAAAAAGAATATTTATATTATACAAAATTAGTATTTATATTCGTTCATATATTTCGAAAAACAAAAAGTCATACGTAATCATCCAAGTCGTGCTTTAATACATCAGTTTACATGACAGTTTGAATAAAAGTGAAAGACTGTTTATCGAACAATGAACGTGGTAGCATTATTTTTTATATTTTAATGCCACGTTTAATTTTTGTAAAAAAGTAACAACTATATGAATTTTAAAACAAAGTGAAAATTATCTTTTTCACTTTTAGGCTTATCTATCCGCTGGTTGCATTAATTATTAATTCAAAAAGTCATGTGCGAGTAGTCGCATGCATGAAGTTTCGGTACAAAAGTTGAAATTGAATTATACAGGAACAAGATTCTTTGTATCACAGTATATCTGTTGTATGATGATACAAGTAATACCGAGTAATTCAATAAGTTCAAGTTTTCATAACAGGATTTGGTTGTTCAAAAGTATTTCACTTCTTACTGGGCACGAAATTATAAAGCAGACTTCTGTGGAAAAATATTTAACATTGTTCATCTCACAAATATTAAACGTACTATTTTTTATTTCCCAAAGATATGAATTTAATTAAGTGAATCAAAGTGGTATTTCTTTGGAATTAAACGTCAGTTCAAAATGTTTCATTTCGTTTACACGTAGAGTACAAATTTTATAAATGTATTTATGCAAACGAATATAATTCTTTCTGTGACGAAGCTTTTCATTTTTAATTGAACCGCGTAATTCCGTGTATTTAAAACCAGCTGAAACCATCATTTCTTTTTAATATTTAACATTTCTGTTGAATTTTACTTCCGCTTCTTTTATTTAATTTACAGAGACGTCAAAATATTTTCCAGCGGCATGCTTGCTTGTGAAACAACAGAATTCGAGTGCTATTCATTTTGATAAAAATTGTGTTTTGCATTTCTCCTCTTTAATCAGCAATTACAGCATTTAAGTCAAGTTTCACATGCCGAATATTCAAGATTACTTTTCTTCCAACGACAAACACATGAATTCATTATGTATTACTTACAAGTAAATTCCTGACTGTTAAAATTTACAGAACGATTAAATGTGAAATTTGTGCAATATAATGTTCATTTTGAACCGAGATAAAATGATGAATTTATTTTACCGCAGATTTCTGTACGCTGGTGTGTACTTTTTGTAGAATTATGATCCACATCGTAGTTTATTTTACTAAGTTTATTATTACTAAGATCAAAGTATGTCCCTGTGTTAAAAAACTTGAGAAAACGAGCCAATATTGCTGCCTTTGAATACTGAATTCTATTTATTCATTAGTTGGTGAATTAAAAAAATAATGTAAAAAATTAATGTATCAATTATTTAATTGAATTGTTGTTTTAAACGCAATTAAGTGCTTCAATTTCGATCAACGGATCGATGAATCAATCAATTTTGAGAATGAAATGCGTGAAGTTTTAATTTGTCGTTCGATTTATCACATTTACAGTTCACTGTAAATAATTCACTAGTAGAGCATTGAGTTGTTCCAAAAATCGACATACTAATTTTTCAGTGTACAGAAATAGTACATTTTCACTCTACCGCATATCTTTTTAAATATTAATTATTAACCGAAACTAATTATACTGGTTTATAATTATTAATTAATTATAATTAATATCTATAACCGAGTTACAGAGGCAACGATTTATAAACGGTTTATACATTTTAAAACGATATAAAGGTGTCCATTCATCTGTTTGTTTACAAACAAACATATACTGTTTCAGTTTAATGAAAAATGATTTGGCACTTAATTTGTGAAAAGTTAACTTATGAAAACAAATGTAGTGGCAGGAAAGAGATAAACTGAACAAAATGTACATTTATAAGAAACGGTAAATCTAATAATAGATCTCGTAAAGATTTGATTTCAAGTTTGATATAAAAACTAACATAGATGTAACATAAAATCTTACGTGATGTATTATGTTATATTTTGAAATATCGGAACATATTTTTATGATAAATCGACAGATTATATATCTGGTTTATGTATGAACCAGCACTACGTCTCCTAAGAAATTGTACGTCAAACATCTAAATAAGATCTACAAAGTTTATGCGTAAGATAAGACATACTTTTTCGCAATGCAAGTATAACTAAAGAACTCTTTTGCGGATATTTAGCATTCATTGAAACAAAAATCTTAGTTATATATATATTGCTATATAATTAACGTCGTTCAGGCTCTTGTTATGAATCGTACGTGTGCTTTATATTATTATTTTTAACGCTCTGCGAAGCTTGAGAAAATATTAACATTTTGTGTTATTTATCACAATCTAAATTCCAATAACACTTTAATTGACAAGAATATAGTTTCACACTCGTCACTAACGCAATTGTTTAATTTACTCAAGTCACAGTATTGCACTTATTGAAACGTGCAGTTGTTCGATATACTAATTATGCTTCATAATTTCATACAAAAAAACGTAGAAGGAACGTGTGAAAAGGTACCTTTAACGCTTCGTGTTTTAGTGTCAAATAAATTATACGAGTAACCGTTTAGTGCGGTATTTTTAAAAGCGAGATATTGTACTATTATTACTAATAATAGTAACATTTGATGTACGATGGTCTAAAAATGATTACTCTTTTAATAAATCCTTACTGTCAATAATAGAAAAGTTTTCTAATAACACGATAAGTTGCTATAAAAAGTAACAATTTTTCGCGCAACTTGTTTCCCTAAATCTTGCATTAAAAAAGCACACATTAATATGTTTTTAAAGCAATCCATCAAAAAGAAAACGAAAAACCGTTGCAAAAAACATCGCAGCTTATCGCAATAAGCATATAATATTTTTACGTTCATTGCATTTTGAAATATTACCATTTTATTTTCCTCTCTCTCTCTCTCTCTCTCTCTTCGTTACTGATAAAAGTAAATATCGACCACACCGGGCTATTATGAATGTAATGTATACAACTGCAACAGAATCTGATTATTGTTTCATTCGATCACAAAATTTGACCTAGATCTAACCACCCTAAAGAGGATTAGTTGGATTTGGAATACTGGTCTGTGTCACTCGAGTTCCTGCGATCCGCATTTCTGATTTCACCGAACTCGTGCTAAATTCGCTGAAAGGGCAAGCAAAAGCAGCGAAAAATTATTGCTACGGGCTTTGCATGCGGAGCCAATGCGCTCTACGAAATGGGCTACGGTTACTTTGTTTTCACGCATCTCGCGGAAATCTTTTACGAGGCAAAACAATTCCTGGCGACGCATTATTAACATTCTTTTACACCACTGTGCTTCCAGCAACGCGACTCTTTTTATTTTCCTCTGACAATTTATTTATTTTATTCGTTCGAATCAACGGTGCTAAGTGCTGAAGTTCCTTTCTTTCCGTTTCGTCCTTTTGATATCCAGTTACGAGCTTTAATGCGTCATAATTAATGCACAGCGATACATTCACCAACTACTTAATTAATTAACAATTAACCGATGGTCTGAGCTTTCGTATCGTTTGGTTCCCTCGATTGAGAAACTCAGGCGCATTAATTATACTAAGCTCGC